>QAOC01002859.1:185365-368871 GCA_003255005.1 Begonia fuchsioides
GATCGGATCGGATGAAGTATTCGGTAGACAAATAACATATTTGATCCGACTTTCGGATCCTTATCGGATCGGATTGACTATCGGATTAGAAGCCAATCCGATCCGATCCGATCTTCGGATTGGACGAGTCCGATTAAATTATCCCCAAATTTTCACTTTCTTTCAACTTTGAAGCCCTCGATTTTGTGCAATCCCGATTCCCGTCCCCGCATTGGCGACGAACCACCGAGTCACCGACGACGAAACGAACAACCTCGGCAGACGAAATCCGACAACGAACAACCGGAGGTACAACCGCCGACTAACCCTGACTCCGAGCAGTCGAGCACCGTCGACGACTAACCCCGAAGAACAGACAGCGCATCCCGGCCCCACCCCAACACCGGCTACCTCTGCCTGCTCCTCCGACGCACAACCACCCGCCAGGCCGCAACCGGCTGCCTCTGCCTCCTCCTCTACTCACGAAATCCGGCTACCCCGACTCCGAGAGCTAATACTCGTTGTTGCCTTAATCCGAACGAAATTAGGTATTGAACAGAACTTACATTTCAATTGTTCAATTTTGCCTTAGTCATCGAAATTAGGTATTGAACGAAATTAGTTATTGATTTTGGTTTTGGTTGTACTTTCGGGTTTCAATAGTTGAAATTAGTTAACGAAATTAGTGATTGAAATAAGCTTTCAATTGTTCAACTTTGCCTTAGTGATCGAAATTAGGTATTGAACAGAACGAAATTAGTTATTGATGTTGGTTTTGGTTGTACTTTCGGATTTCAATAGTCGAAATTAGTTAACGAAATTAATGATTGAAATAAGCTTTCAATTGTTCAATTTTGATTTTTTAAATTAGTTAACGAAATTAGTTATTGAAATTAGGTATTGAAATTAGATTGAAAATTTGAAATTAGTTATTTACTTGTTGAAATTTGATGTTAATCATTATTGATTAGATATGTCAATTTGAATTTTGCTTCGATTGTTTTTTTTACAGAATGGAAAGTACAGCTTCTGCAAGTGCAACTATCGACACAACGACACAACCAACATCGACAACTCCTACAACAACTACGAATCCTACTGAGACTGACCCTAATCCAAGAAAAAGAGCATTTAGGGCTGCATGTTGGGATCATTTTACATTGGTTGAAGGATGTGATCCGGAGGATCCGAGAGCTAGCTGCAACCATTGTGGCAAAAAATATGCTTGTCATACAAAGAAGGCAGGAAGTTCGAATATGACAAAGCATTTGAAGAGTTGCAACAAGTATTTATTGGCCACAGATCAATTACAGAAGAAGTTGCCTTTCGGATTATTATTGTTTCGGATTATTATTATTTTGGAGTAGAATTGATTTGGAATGAGTATTAGTTTCAGTCTGGATTTGGCACATGGATAGTTTCACTTTTAGAGTTTAGACATTTGATCGCTCTCTGGATTGGAAAATTGTCGGAATTCGGAAATATGGCTGCATTGGATCGGGAGTTATAGAGGAATCCGATCCGATCCGATCCGATTATTTTCAATGGATTCAGATCGGATCGGATTCGGATGATGTTCTTCAGCCGATCCGATCGGATCGGCAACGCCAATCCGATCGGATCGGCAACGCCAATCCGACGCCCACCCCTACCGCCAGGTCCCACAGTTTGACCAAATACTCCTTCGCCCACGTGTTGGTGGGCCTCCGAATGGGATGTCTGAAAATTGTACAGATTTCATTCCCAACAGTGAGCGGGGGCCACTTAAAAACTCACGAGCCGAACTTAAACGAATCGAATCTCAAATCACGGGATTAATGGGATGAGTCGAGATCATAAGCAAGAAAAAAGACATGCATGTTACACATCTTTGTATCTTTGAGTTTCACTATCTTTTTGAGTTTCGAATATGTCAAAAACAAAGATTTGATGGCTACCGTGCCAAATCTCATCTTCAACGATGCTTATAAAACGAGAAGGATTATCGAATATTAAAAGTGGAACGGAGAAAGTCTACTATAATATTTTTCGTGACAAATTAATTTGATTTCCGTGACATCGAATTGGGATGTGGGTGGCTAGTGAGATGTCACGATCGTGCATTAAATCCAGCCATTATTAGTCTAATCCTTGGCCTTGATTTCGTTAACCCTCGCAAATAGTTCGTGCAATCATCCGAATCAATCGTATTTGGTAGTGATGATTGTGTTGAAAACTTTGGTTGTTGTTAACGGGCCGAAATGGGCCTTTTGAATTTGTTGGAGTTGATTAGTTCGACCGATTGAGGAACAGTCCGGCCCAGCTTAAGCCCAAGGTTAGAATTAATCAAAATTTATTATTTTAATCAAAATTTCTTGGATGATCTAACTCTCTCGTGGTCAATGGTCCTTAAACCCGACAACACTCTTGACTCCACCATTTCTGTCTTGGTTTTGACCGGAAAGAAAAAAGGAGAGAGAAGCCAGGGATGGAAGAATAGTCAAACTGGAAGTCAACAATCCAGTGTTGAATCATCTCAGCACAAACAAAACGTAGAACGAAGCTAGAAACGCTGGATTTTAGAATGATCGAATGAAAAATCCAAGTGGGTCATCAAGATTCAAGTCATTAATGCTTTCAACAGCTGGAAAAATGGAGCAGAGTTAATGACAGAAGAACTTCGGAGCTTGAAGCTCCACAACAATGGCGGAAACTAAAGTTAACAGAACCCATGATTTTATCATCATTTAGACAACAGGTTAGAAAGATTTACAGTCTAGCATGTGGCCCAAATCAAAGAAAAGTAAATGATGGAGACTGGAGAAGAAATGGTTGGGGGAGCACGGATAGATGGTGAGTCTGGTTTTCGATGGAGAAGAAGAAGATTTATTGACGATGGACATTTATGGTTTTGGTTAAGATCAACACGTGTCATCGTGTGATTTGTGTTGGTTATGGCGTCCAGAGAGTCTCCTACTGGGTCGTCTTCTTCGTGGAGAAATCTGGTTCAGAAATTCTCGACATTCTGAAATCCCCATTCTAGTCCGTCCATGTCCGAGACCGAGACTAGCTAGCCATGACTAGATCTGAATCTGACTCCAGGCTAATCCAATTCACACACCCCTTCTTCTTCTCTCTCTAAATATCCATGTACAGCTATTTCGGAGTTAATGCCCCAACTGCTCAACGCCACCGGCCAATCCTCTCTTTCTCTCTCTTCTCCCCCACATACAGTATATTATATACTCTTCGTCGTTCTCTCTCGACTGCGGGTTGTTTTTTGTCGAGCAAATCCACCGTACCCATTTGAAGAACAAAGGTAAACTGTTCTTTCTCTCGTCAGAACCCATTCCATCTTCTTTAGCTAGAGCTCCTTTTCTTGGTATGTTTCTGTTAATTTGTTTGCTGGGTTTTTCGATTTGTTGCTGCTTCGGTCGATGGAACTGTGTTTTTGATGTATTTTTCTGGGATTTTCTCATCGTCCCCCACGTTTTTCAGACTGAATAATGAACTTGGTGGGTGTTTAGTGAATTAATCTTGCTTTGACGAAATCATACTTTCTCTATCATCCTTTTCAGCCTCTTTTTGCTTTTCCCCTCCATTTTCCCCACTGTTAAGAAACCCCATTTCTGCGTCTGTCTCTACGCTCATCTGAGGTTTCGAACATACCCCATTTCAAATCGGGGGCCTAGCAGACAAATGAAGCAAAACGAAAACGATCTCCTCTGGAAAATCTGTAAGTTTTTGGTTGTAGTTTAGCTACTGACCTTTCAATTTAATTTCCATCGATGGGAAACTTAAGAAACAGAAGTTTCTCCACTCTTCTCGCCTTTATCTAAGCTCGTCTGCCACAGAATTCACCGTCTTCTCTCTGACAGTAAATCGAATTCTTTAGTTGAATCGTTCTGGACAAAATGATGAAGATAACCCTTTAAAGTATATTCTATTTCTTCTTCACATGCAAGGTCTTCATAAACTAATGGTTTCCCCACCTTGAACTGCGGCGTATTCTTGTTTCTGTAAAATCGCCATCGATTATCAAATTTACAAATACCTTATTGCTTTGACTACTGTAATGCACTGCCGTTGAATCCTCCGACTGGCTCATAAATCTCGAATCTTAAGGCTGACAAATCTGGCTATTTTCAGGGTTTCCCTTTGAGATCTGTCTATAAAAGAGGAAGTATTCCGTTTCTCATCGACATTTGATGTCTGGTTTCTGAGCTCTGAACAATGGGGGGTTGTATATCCACGAGCAGCCATAGTAGTTGCAGTAGCACAAGCAGTGGGCGAAAAGTTTCTTCTTCCTGCTTTGGTTTAGTGGTTCATGATCAAAAGAGAACATTCTCGGATCATGTCGTTTCTCTTTGCCGATCAACTTCTACCTCGGGCCGAAAAGTCAACAATGGAAAAACTCTGACTTCTTGCATTTTCACGCAGCAAGGTCGCAAGGGAATCAACCAGGATGCCATGATTGTGTGGGAAGTAAGAACAATAACTTTCATCCACAAGAGATTGAAATCAATTCGGATCAAGAGGTTGGTTTGCTTAAGAGAGTTTCTAATTTTTGCAGGATTTCATGTCTGGAGATGTAACATTTTGTGGAATTTTCGATGGGCACGGTCCTCATGGTCATCTCGTTGCTCGTAAAGTGAGAGATGCTCTACCCAAAAAGCTTGCTTCATTCTTGCTTTCTTCCCGATCGAATCGAAAGGCGTCCGGTCGGAACTGTTTCACTCGAAAATCGAAGAAAGAAGAAAACCAAGATTCGGAGAAGAATGCCTCAGCCGATGACAAATCAAATTCTGTAATGAGAGAAGTTTTCCTCAAGGCATACAAATCCATGGATAAGGAGCTCAGATCCCATCCGAATCTCGACTGTTTCTGTAGTGGTAGTACTGCAGTGACTATAATCAAACAGGTAAACCAAATCAGCAAAATCCATTTTCATCTTCAATTTCTTATGCAATTTCTTTCGCAGGGCTTGAATCTGTTCATTGGAAACATCGGCGATTCTCGAGCAATTCTCGGATCAAAGGGAGTTGACGAATCCATGGTGGCAACTCAGCTGACTGTTGATCTAAAGCCTGATTTGCCAAGTATGCAAAATAATTTTGACTGTACTTTACGCTCGGCTCGAATTGTAACCTGATTTGTATCTGTAACTGTGGACAGGAGAAGCTGAAAGAATAAAACAATGCAATGGGAGAGTTTTTGCTATGCAGGATGAGCCCGAAGTGCCGAGAGTGTGGCTTCCATTCGACGATGCGCCTGGGCTCGCCATGGCTCGAGCATTCGGCGATTTTTGTTTGAAGGAATATGGTGTGATCTCGATACCTGAATTCTCCCACCGAACACTAACGAACAAAGATCAGTTCATCGTTCTCGCTACAGACGGCGTAAATTTTCAACTCATCCGAGAAAACAAAATCTCCATATTTGTCTCATCTGACTCAATTCGGCTTTGATTCAGGTATGGGATGTGCTGAGTAACGAGGAGGTGGTGCAGATTATATCAACGGCTCTTGTGAGGTCATCGGCTGCAAGAACCGTAGTCGAAAAAGCTGCGTGCGAATGGAAGCACAAATTCCCGACTTCTAAAATGGATGATTGTGCGGTGGTTTGCCTGTTTCTCGATGGGAAATTGGATTCTGAATCTGATTACGACGAACAGAGTTCCTCCACGATCCTCCAAAGAGATCATTCCGGGCACGACACTGTTGAATCGGATGGTACTCAGAAAAGTGAGCCGGCTTTTCAACGAAACCAAACCGTCCGATCCTCAGAAGATGTTCAGGAACCGGCTGCAGCCGAAGATCAGAATTGGTCAGGTTTGGAGGGGGTGACAAGAGTGAATTCACTTGTTCAACTTCCAAGATTTTCTCAAGAAGCACCCAAGCCTTGAGAATGAAATTAGACAGCCTGTGTTTTCTACATTGCAAGCATTGCCTGGCTTAGTTTTGAAGGTGTCTTTGTCAAGAACCCGCTTATTTCACTGCACAAAAAAAGAAGATTTGATTTAATGATCTAAGTGAAGATCAACCGTCTGATGATTATCCATGTATGATTAAAAAACCTATGTTTCTAGACACCTGTCAAGATCCTGAGAAACAAGGTTGTCGGGGATAGCATATCTAAGCATTATCATTCCACTCTTCTACCAGGACATCAATAGAAACTCTTGGTACAGAGACAAGCCAAAAATAAAGTTACCATTTTAACTGCAGTAATTTCCAGGCAGTATATGCAGAGTAAGCAGAAGAGCTAACACTTGGAGGCACATAAATTCTTGAATGTACAGAGTTCATTATTAGCCGCTAAATAGGTTGCTGGAAGGGTAAAAAGAAGACAGTAAAAAAAGAAGAAATTGTTCCTAATTCAGGTGATTTTTTTCTACAGTTTCCATTTCCAACTTGTACGGTCTCTCTACAAGCTTTTACAACAATGGAAACCTATTTAATTCACCGCCAAATGCACATCAACTACTCGAATCCTCCACGTCTATAAATACATCGAGTTTCATCTCATTTCATCCATCACCAAAAGAACACAACCGTCTCTAATCTTTCATCTATTTCTGAGTTTAGTAATGGCTTCCCAAGGCCATTGCTCTCTGCTCCCTACCCTTTTCATACTCAGCATCATTCTATTGTTAGGAGGCAAAGCAAGTGGGGGACGAATTATCCATGAAAGCTCCAAAGAAGCTGTCAAGGAGCCTGAGTGGTTTTTTGGATCCCATGGAAGCATCCCCATTCCAGGGATTGGACATGTCCCACTACCACACTTCCCAGGCGACTTTGGTAGCTTCCCTGGCAGCTCCGGCGGGTCCTCCGGCAGCTCCGGAGGAGCTACAGGTTCTAGTGGTGGTTATATTCCAGGTGGGGATGATACTTTCATCCCAAATCCAGGGGTCGAAATCCCGAACCCAGGCAGTGGTGGTGGCCGAATCGGAGGTGTTCCGATGACTTCTCATCCTTGAGTTTGAGTTATGGTGTCTCGGATGAATGTTTGAAACTAAATGTCTATGTCCTAAAATAAAATTTGGAGCATTATCTAGGACTAGCAAGTTTGCTTCTAAGTTTTCAATGTCAGTGTGCTGAAACAGTGTTCTTTGTTTTGCTATTTTCAATAATAAGAAATTTTAATCACAACTGCAGGGATCTTAGTCCATCTGCAGATTAATCCTTCGATTCAAAGCTAAGCAACTGGTCCAGTCCAGCAATGGGTTTCTACAGTTAACCTTAACACTCGAAACAGATGCATAAAATTTCAGTTTTGATAGCGAAAGAGAGAGTTAATAAATGAAATTCAATGGCTAGATATCACCAACTCAACTACTTTTCAGAATATCAATCACTGGATGCAAGAACAGAGCCAAATAAAGCATGGTTGGGCTATGAAGAAGGAAGCAATTAAACTTAACAGAAGCAGAAGCTATTCCCCAGGATTATTCAGAGCTTCAAATTGAATCCATCAGTAGTGAAATGTTTATCGAGAGCTGAAGAATAAAAAATCAAAATCGAGCTATTGCCTGCACTATTATAAGATGAAAAAAAATTACGGAAGTTTTCAACAAATTCATGCCGAATGAACTGCGATTGAAACCTGAGTTCGAAGGCCAGCAACTCTGAAGAAAATGAAGCAAAGAAATCCTAAGATTATGGCGACGCCAGTTTTCTCATCCTCTTTCCGATGATGCGATTCTGCGTATTCAATTGGTCAAGGTCTGAAACTCCAGCTACCTGCACTGGTGCTGCGATTGTGGAAGATCTTCACCGGCCGATCAACCGTTTCTTCTTCCATTTGGGTCGCCGGGAAAAGCCCGCCTCATCTGTTAACACCTGTCTAGAGTGGTCCGTACGGGAGAAGTGGGACCACAGGGACCGCGTGAAGAGACGTTGGGCCCGCCAACCAGATTGGAGAGAAGTAAAACACGTCGTCGCTTGATTCACTTGTCAGAATCATCTCCTCCGTCGCCGTCTTTTCGCCATATCCACAGGCGGAGTTGTTCTACCGTCGTGAAATCAATGAACAACTAATCGTTTCTGAATATTTATCTCCGTTGATAAGCCGAACCTCGGCGTTTTCCATTGTTTTTTACGTTTTAGAGCGAGAAAGAGAGTTTTTCGCTTAAGTTTTTGCAGAAATGACAGCTCCGGCACCGCCCATTGGAGCATATTGTACATTTTGATGCAGGTTTTCACTGTTGAAGTACACCATTGATGGTAAAAACCTCAAAGTTCGTGTCTTTTAAATGGCTAGATTTCGAAAAGAGGAGGAAGCCAGAGAAAAGACAAATTCAGATGCGTATCCCCAGAAAGATGTACAATCTCGAGACAAAAAAAAAAAGAAACAAAGCGTAGAAGAGAAATGGCGTGCAAAATGAACCAGAGACATCTTTCTCTGTAATTAGATCCAACTTTTACAGAAAGAAGAGAGAAGACGCTACAGAAAGATAAAGCACTCTAGCGAAACTAGTGGGTTCTCCAGACTTTCGTTCCCCGCCGGCTCGTCTCCGTTGGACGGCGGCTGATCCCCTCTCCGTCCAGTTGTCTTCGCCTTACTTATATCCACGGTTGTTCGAGGCGCCGGCGACCTCGACCTCCGGCGAGATACATTTGCCGGTTCTCTCTTCGCAATAATATCCTTCTTGTTGGCGGTTCTTTCAGTAATCCGGCTATTCTTTCTCGGGGAAGATATGGGTTTCTTCGCCGGATGATTCTCTTTCTGTTCTCTCCGGACAACGAGGTCTTTCGGTTTCGAACGTTGTCTGTGTTCAATTGGTTTCACTTTCCGGCCAAATTCTCGACGTGCTGTACTCGTTGCCTCGTCGTCTTCTTTATCTTTCTTCTCTGAGATGGTGGTAGCCATTGATATTGACCTGGTCTCGCTCAAGCTGTACGCCTCTGTAATCTCCGATACCTCAGAGAACACCTCCGCTTTCTCTCCTGGCCGAGTTTTCTTTTCAATATTCTGAGGTCGGAGCGAAGCCATTTGAGTCTTCTTGGCACAAGCTTCGTCTTGGCTGCTCAGTTTCTCAGAGAGTACTTCTTTTACCGTCTCTTCTTCAAACGGAGGAGGAGGTCTGTTGTCGGAGGAATAACCGAAATGGGCATCATCCAGAGGCTTCAGGGACAGTGGATTGGCCGGAAAATGGAGTTTCTGAGCTGATCTCTTCGGGTCTGTTGCGTGTAAGCGTGGAGGTTTGGCGGTGGCACTTGTGCAGCAACCCATCGGAGCGGCGGCGATTAACGGAGGAGAAACAGAGAGGGAAGGACTCCGGCGAACTGCATGGTGGTTGTTTACAGAAGACTGCGAGAGAGGATATTTTTGTGGAAGAAGAAATCAAGAGAGAAATTCTAGATTAAACAAGACAATTATCTAATAATAAAAGAAAATGACGTGAAGTTGATGGGCCAAGCCCGCTGTATTATGGGCCTGGGGCTCTTCATAAGTGGGCCTGTCTGATATACTTCTAATAACTCTGACGTAGAGTCTACGTGGAAATATATGATTGGTTGGTTCAAAGTAATTAATTACGAGTTAAACGAGGTTTGTTAAAGACAGGAGTCTAATTTATGGGTGGGCGCACGTGAACCACGGCGGCTACCCACGCGCAATCCAAGCACGTGGCTAGCTTTCTGGGGATAACTCAGGAAGAGCATTGAGACACACCCAATGCACGCTCAGAAAGACAATTTCAGATGAAGAGCATCGGCGATTTCTCACCGGAAATGGAGTATACTCCAACTGTTCCCACTGTTTCTGTTTTGATAAAATAGAAATTTGGGTTTTCAGTGTTCCTTCTGTGTTTGAATTGATCTTCAATCCACTTTTTTCTATTTCGGGAGGTGTCTCCGTCCTCCATTCTTCTTTCCTCATTCGTCTAAATCTTAGCTTCCAAGTTAATATTTCTTGTTATTTTATTCCCCATCGTTGATACCAGCTTTGCTCTTCGGCAATTTGCTTCACCCATTTCGGATTCGGTCGCCATTTTTATAAATTTCATGCTTATTCAACTGGATAATGTAAGTGCCGTATCTGCTTCTTGCTGCTCCTGTGTCCTGCTTGTTTCTTTGTTAGATTCGCGGAGCTGTAAATTTATTGAATTGCTGCATTGCACGTTCTGGGATTTTGACAGCTGAGGTTGAAGAAGATTATGGGCCTGACTCTTTGTTGAACGAGGCTTGGTGGAAAAGGAGAGATGAAACTAGATTTTGGATAGATGGGGTGGTGGAAGTCTGCGGCTGCGGGTGAGAATCTGAAGATCTATGCTCAGGTTTTGGGGTTCGTGTTGATCTGTGCGCCGCAATTTTCTCGTGGGTTAACTAATCCCAATGACCGTAAAAATTTCCTTAAATCTCCTATGGTTTTTATCTGCATAAAATGCTAGAATTGAACTGCAAACAGTGTCCTAAATATACAGAGGCTTTACTTTTCATGCGGAATTTTGTTATAAGAATTTAGAATCTCCAAGGCTTATGAACTGGTTGTTTTCATGGAACCAGTAGCTGCAATTAGCCAGTTACATGCTGCCCTCGGCTACCCTGTTCTTCCAGGGTGGGGCATTGCACAAGATCCCTGCGGTGATGTCTGGCAGGGTGTCGTGTGCAACCTCTCCGACAGTAAAAATGTATGTTCTTTTTCAACTCTTTTGTCACCATTTTCCTGTAACATTTTTTCAATCATTCTAATATGGTTCTAGAGTCCTTAACGCCGCCAATCTGGGAGGAGAATTGGGTGGCAATTTGGCACAGTTTGCTTCCATAACAGCAATGTGAGCATTACTCTTGGCTTCATACTTTAAAGCTAATCGAAATCTCTGCCCCACTGCAGAGCCCTTCATTCTTAAAAGGGTTTATTTTTAGAGGTTACGATCGATCGTTTAATATTTTCATTTTTCTCAGAGATCTAAGTAATAATCAAATTGGAGGAAGCATACCATCCAGCTTACCTGCAACATTAGAGAACTTGTAAGCCTTAACTTCATCTCAACATCTATCTGAAATTGTCGCTTAATATAAACACACACAGGAGATGATAGCCTTTCACAGTTTTCTTTCAGCTAATCAATTTACTGGAAGCATCCCGAGTTCTTTCTCCTCTTTGACTCAATTGTCTGCTTTGTAAGTCTCTGCTTTATCGCCTACGCTTATAGAACTTCTCGTCGTTTGCTTAGTAGTTGATGTTTTACCCAACAGGTCATTAAATGAAAACTACCTGATTGGGGAGATTCCCGATTCTTTTGAAAACCTCCTCGGACTGGTCAATCTGTGTGTATTATTCACAGACCCCTTTAGTTTCATTCTTTTAAGGTTTGCTTAGTCTAGAATTTTATGTCTTGTCCTTCTGTAGGGACTTGTCCAACAACAATTTGAGTGGGCTTTTACCTCCCTCCATGGAAAATCTATTGGCACTAACTACCCTGTGTTACTTCCAGCCTCCCTGGATTGGCCTTTCTTGTTTAATCGATACTTATTTTTCAGTGTTTTTTTTTCAGGCGATTGGAGAACAATCAGCTGTCTGGTACTCTGGATGTTTTACAAAATCTGCCAATCAAAGATTTGTAATCTTCTTGGCCTCTTCAATTCGATAATTGAAACGTCTATAACCTTCATAAACTCGAATTTGTCAAGCTGTGATCAGAAATGTAGAGGACAATCTTTTTTCTGGCCCAATACCTGCGAAGCTGCTAAGCATCCCAAGTTTCAGGTGAAAATATTGAATTTCTAAGTAGCTCCAGGGTGTTAATTCTTGGATATAATCTCCACTGAATTTTCTGGGCAGAAATGATGGAAATCCATTCAATTCATCTGTTTCTCCTGTACTTCCCCCCATCAAAACAGTCACCAGAACCTTTCTTTTCTGGAGAACCATCTTCAGAAGAATCACCAGAAAATCCAGTCGATGGACCATCATCGCCAAATGAATCAAAATCAGGAAATTATTTAACTATCAAAAAGGTCGTTTGGCTATCAATCTCCGGGGTTTTATCGCTTATAATTCTCGCATTAGTGCTCGTCTTATTCATGCCAAGGTGTATCAGAGGAAGTAGAGAAGTCGGTAGAAATTTCAAGCATCGTCAAATCGGTGCATACAAAGGAGACAAAGAGAGCCCCAAGTATGATATGCCCTCCACCCAATCAACTAATAAAATCCATAAAGGTAGACGAAATTCTCTTCCTCATTTCATTTTCCATGCATGGTTTTTTGTGTGATTATGAGCAAAATTCATGAACAGTTCCAAAAGATGCTATTGGGAAGTCAGAAGAAGGTTATAAAGCAGAGACTCAGAGAATAGGAGCGAAACCAGAACTGAAGACACCAAAGAAGAATGATCACGAGATAGATATTAGTGTTCTTGATGACTATTTAATTCCTCCCCCTCCCCCATCGTTTCCGATAACGGTCCATAAGGACCCAGTTATTCAAGCTGAAGTGACTCCGACGAAGCCTTCGGTTACAAATCAAACACCCCGGCTGTTGCAAAGTCTTTCACTGTTGCATTTCTTCAGCAATGTACGAACAGTTTCTCCCAAGAAAATCTTATAGGAGGAGGAATGGTGGGCAACGTTTATAGAGCTATGGTGCCTAATGGAAAGGTAATGTTTATTCACATCATTTGGTTTCGTTTTCAGCCATGACTGGAATAATCTAATGTAGTAAATCCATTAAACTCGACCAGAACCGGACCAAGTCTGGATCAAATATAAGGTTCAGTGCTGGTCCGGTCATGTTTTCTTTTGGTCAGGTTCTAGTGTGTAAATTTTGGAATCAAATTTTTACAATATTGTTTTGCTCTTAGTTGTCGCCAACTGCAATCAACGCATGGATGGGGAGCTCCAGAATACGAATCGGGAATCTATACTTTGAAGCGCGGCGTTTACAGCTTCGGCGTCGTAATGTTAGAGCTTTTGACGGGCCGGATATCATACGACAGGTAAAAACTAGTGAATCTCGTCCAAGCAATTTCCGTTTTTTGCATAGTTTTTTTTGAACTTCCATTTTCGTGTCCTATTAGAACCAGGATCCAAGGATGATCGATTCTGCAGCTCCACGACATTGGCGCCTTGTCGAGAATGGTGGACCATTCTCTCGGTCTCTGACTATCCACCCAAATCCTTATCACACTTTGCTGACATCATATCTCGCTGTGCTCAGGTGACTACGAGTTACAACTTTTATATTCGATGTTGATGTGTCGACTTATGATTGGTTGTTAATGTGAAATAATTTTGGTAGTCTCAGCCGGAATTCAGGCCGTCAAGGTCGGAAGTTGTACAGGATCTGGTAGAAATGATAAGACGAGCGCCTCGTGGGAGTGGATTGGCCGGAGACAGACTAAAAGCCTGGCACAACCTACATCGTGTTTGATTAAATTTAGATCTAACTAATGATCTTGATTAGATTGATTTAAGTTTGGATCTAATTTTTATAAATTAACCTGTTAGACCGTTTTGGCGAACCGATTCAACTCAAAATTTGTGAGAAGTAATCAAATTTTAGATGAGTTATATGAGTAATCAATGAGTTTGAATTTTACCGAATCGAATTTGAACTAGAATTAAAACTACCCTTAAATTTTGAATCGGTTTTTGTTTGGATCGATTATCTGATTTGTTTGAGTTCAAATCTAATTTTTCATGAACTGATACACTAGAGCTGATCTTTTTTTTTTGGTTAAAAAACCCACCCGACCCGCTAGGTTAACTGCTTTCCAGGTGAAATTGAGTCAGACCATCAAGTGCCCAACCCTGTTGAGAGAAGCATTGAGCGCTTAAAATGGTAATTAAGCGAAGATAACTACAAATAGGAAGATCGACAATCCGTTTACCCTTCGTCTCGTGGTGGAGTTCAGCGTCTACGCTTAGCTCCATGAGTCGCTACGATTCCAATCCTTTCGACGAAGAGGTCAATCCATTTTCGGTGAGTGCCATTTACGTCTCTTTCTTTCTCTGCTGTTGCGTCGAAATTCCGCCTCTTCTGTGTTTATAGTGCTGCTCAAGGTTTATTGTTTCAGCGGAATCGCCCTTCCGATCTCGTAATTTGAGCTGCTTCGATCTGTACTTTTTTGGATCTGCGGCTTTTTGCTTGATGTGATTGGTCTGCAGTTAACATTCCGATGTTTTATGCATTTAGATTGCGTTTCTTTTTTCCAAGTTTGATTGGCGCAGCTCCGTTTGGTTAACCTTCTCAAATTTGTGCGGATTATAGCTTTTTTTTTTCATCCCGGCGAATGATGTAAGAAGAATGCGACTGTAGATCTCACATTCTGTTCTATTTCTGAAGCCATCTTTATTATCCTGCTTTAGTTGTTCTTTGAGAGCAAAATGTTTTGTTGAGAATTCTGTGAGTGAGGATTGAAAGCCATTCTCACTTGATTAAGCACACTAGAAAGAGAGCAAAGAGTGCTCATCTACGAGAGAATCCTATGACCATACTATGAGTTTTTCCCATTCATGCTTACTAGAGCACAGATTTCTTGTTAATTTTGTCTTTCCACTATGTGGAATGGAAATGGAGATCGGAGTTATTGCAAGTACGTTGTGTTACTACATTTTGGTTTAATCCCTTTGTTGTTAGGATCGTGGTACTGTTCCACCAGCAAACTCTAGGCTCTCACCCCTTGCTCCAGAACCATATGATCGTGGAGCGACAATTGATATTCCCCTCGATAATTCAAAGGTGAATCTCATATTGCAAGATTTACTTTTAAACATTTTAATCCTATCTGGAAAAAATGGTTTTTTTATGTGCTTCTTGCTCAAATTCTAGGATTATAAAGCAAAAGAGAGGGAGCTCCAAGCTAAGGAGGCAGAATTGAAAAGGAGGGAACAGGTAACTAACTCAAGACATAGTCAGACATCTCTGAAATTTGTTGTTTCTACAATTAATAATTGACTACCACATTAATTAGATTGTTTGATTTTTTACTCGTTTTAAAATCTGGTTGGCATAGTGGGACTTATGATAGTTTCCATAAAATAAGGGCTTGCAGCTTTTTATTTTATTTTATCTGTGTACAGGAAATCAAGCGGCGGGAAGATGCCATCTCACGTGGTACGTATAATGTTTCTTGGAATTGTGAATAGATGTTTTATGAGCTTTTACTAAATTATTTTTTCTCTTGCTCAGCTGGAATTGTAATAGAAGAGAAGAATTGGCCTCCATTTTTCCCTATTATCCATCATGATATTGCCAATGAGATACCAATCCATTTACAAAGAGTACAATATGTTGCTTTTACAACATTTTTGGGTGGGATGAAAACTCAATATCAAGTAGTTCATCATAATCTTTTTATAGAATTTCGATGATTTCAATTAATGGTGTATTGATGTAGGTTTGGTTGCTTGTCTCACATGGAACATTGTTGCTGTTACCACAGCATGGATAAAAGGCGAAGGTATATTTTCGTCTAATCATATATCATTTCATTGAGAACTAATGTTTTGACCATTGCTGAATGTGTATTCATCATGATGATCTCAGTTGATCTGGTTATTCTCTTCAGGTCCAACAATATGGTTTCTTGCAATCATCTATTTTATATCTGGTGTTCCTGGAGCCTATGTTGGTTGGTATCGCCCTCTTTATCGTGCCACAAGGTATAAGTTTGCTCTATGATTATGAGTCTGACTTGGATTATGTGAAAGTTTCAACTGGTTAACTGTCGTAAGAAGAACAAGCTTTATAATGCTCAAGTCAGATAATGTAGTGACGAGACAGATGGGTCAATAATGTGTACTATCTATGATAGTTGCTTAGTCCACAAATGAGGCTAGTTATCTGTCATTAACATTTCTTCCATGTATGTACTTGTTCACTTCCTCACATCTCCCAAAAGGAGGGGTAGAGAGACCGTAGGAAACATGAAATGCTCGTCATTAATGTGGAAAGTAAGATTATCTACTTGAGTTAGGCAACGAGGAACGTCCTGTTTTGCTTTGCGTAATGCATCTTAGTCAACTTATTTTGAAATGTCATGGCATTCTGATGATAGAATTTTTTGTAATAATGCATATGTTTTGTTATTGAACAGGACAGATAGTGCTTTGAAATTTGGATGGTTTTTCCTGGCATACATGGTAACTTTGTGTTTTTCTTTGGTACATTTTCTTTTGTGTGAAGATGTTTGAAATTAGCCTCACAAGATTTACCCTTCTCGTGTATCAGCTTCATATAATATTTTGTGTCTTTGCTGCTGTTGCCCCACCTGTTGTTTTCAAAGGGAAATCACTCACGTAAGCTTTCTTTGATGTTTGTGCGTTTTATAGGCTATTTTGCTTGCTATCAATGAATTTAAATTTCGCTGGTGGTATTATCTGGTCATCATGTAAATTTAACTGTAGAAATACTATGTAGAGCTGTTTCACCCATCACTCTTTTCCCCTTCTTCCCTTCCCTATACCCCATCCCACGCATGCAAATATTCAATGGGAAAACTGTTTCTCCGCCTCTCTTTTCTTTTCTGCTTCTTCCTAAACTCATCTTCTTGTTCCACAATTTTGTTGACAGAGGTATCTTACCTGCGATCGACTTGCTCGGTAGTCATGCTTTAGTTGGGGTAAGCCCTTTTGTCGTTACCATAAAAATCAGCTGTATGCTTAATTTTAAATGGCCTGCCTGAAATGCCTGGTTGATTTTTAATAATTTGGCTCCTGTCGTCTATCAAATTTTGAGATTTGGAAATGGAAGAAAATAAGCATATAAACCCTAAGTTCAAATCTTTTTTTGAATAATTGTGCATATTTTGTTTGATGTGCAAGCATAAATGACATAAGTCAATTTGTTGATTCTGAGAGGCACTGTTCTTGCCTAGATATTTTACATGGTTGGTTTTGGATTGTTCTGCCTCGAATCAGTCCTCAGCATCTGGGTTATTCAGGTCAACGCTTAATCACAATTCTCACTCCTTCAGTTACTCGAGATTAACAAGCTCCTCCTTGTTTCAAAATTACAGCAAGTTTACATGTATTTCCGAGGGAGTGGCAAAGCGGCACAGATGAAGCGAGAAGCCGCGAGGGGCACGATGATGAACGCACTCGGGTAATCAAATATCTCTGTCTATTTCGATCCGAAATGAGAAAATTTGGTTTTTTTTAGAGAGATTGCATCTTATTGTTTCGACTCGTTTGCCATGCCCGGTTCAATATTTGCTCTGTAATTTGACTCTCCTTGTTCATTGCAATATTGAAATATTAATACGTAGAATTTAAAATTTAAGATTTTATTCAAAATTATTTTTATTTGGAAATATAATTAGCTTGGTATCTTATAAATAAACCGAAGGGTGGGCCGGTTTATTTGACTTTGTAATGTGGGCCGGTCGGACATCAAAAACCAGCTGGCTCAAATCTCCTTCCTCTCCACCTTCCAACAGTTATAACCCCAACGGTCTTTCCGCGTGGCAACATCTCATTGGCTCCACCACATTTGACCGGATCATGTCCAGTCCTCTCTATATATATCCCCTCTCCTTTCGTTTCCAACCTACAGCTCTCCACACTTTCTACTCCAACCTTTCCTCCTCGTTTCGCCGTCACCGGCCGAACGCCGATCGGGGCTCTCCGGGAGAGGGAGAGTGGAGAAGCTCAACGCCGCCGTAATACGGAAATGGTTGTCTTCTGTTTCCTCGTCGACCAAACGAAGAAAGTTCGCCGGAGCAGGCCCGCCCCCGGCATCTGCTCCCGCTGCGGCGGTGGGGCTAGCGTCGCCGACATGAAAACTGCCACCAGATTTTGCTACGTTCCGTTCTACTGGAAATACTGGAAAGCAATCGTCTGTACTTTTTGCGGAGCCATGCTCCGATCTTACCGATAGCTCCATTTTCTTTTCACTCTGGCTCGTGTATTAGGTTCCTAGGCATCTCTATCTATATTCATTTTCATTTTTTTTAAGATTTCAAAAGCTTTCCCAGAAGTTTGAGACTGCAATCAGAACTCCATTTTCGGACACTCTTCAAACTTTGAAACCCCTCTTCAACAGAGAAGATGACGCCATTAAAGGCCGGTGCAAGGCCAGCTGGCCAAGCTGTCTGCATTAAATACGAAGAGGGAAAACAGTAAACAGAAGTTTGTGAGGACGCCATAGCCAATAAATTTACAGCTTTCATCATTAAACCAACATATGTAGGAGTAGGTGGGTTGGGTTTCGACATTAAATGTTGGGTTTGAAGAAAGATTCGACCTTTGTTCCCTTTCTTGTCTGAACTCTTAACGCTTCAAACTGGCCGTCTCCGTTGACTTTTTAGATCAAACCATTTACCATTTAAAACAGGAAAACATATAGTTAAGTAAACGCCATTAATGGTTATTCAAAGGGGTTGACCACTTCACATGGACTTCTTCCTTACTTTATTTTCAACGGAACTGGGCTCCATAGATCCAGCGTACGAGTATCCCGATGTCGTGAGCACTTGTTCATGTCGAGAGAACAATGTCGAGAATTAGAATTTGGCCCTTAGTCGTTGATCATGATCATATAAACATAATTCTCCCCAAAAAAATAAGACAAGTACAATTGAAAAAGAAGAAAACCGATTTCCGGCAATGAAAGACAGTTCATAAGTAGAGAAAATCATTCTTCTGAATGCTCAAAGAGTTTGAAGTACCTTTCAGTTATTTTCCCCTGAGAAAGATCAGTAAAATAACCTTCTCCGGCCACCAATCCGTATTCTCCGGCAAGCCGCTCAACTTCCGCCAGCACTCTATCTCCCCTAACATTACTCGGGTCGAGCAAATTACATGCAACTCCGATCACCATGAGCCAGCGCCATAGCTTGAATTGAAGCCAGTCCTCTTTCGCTTACCTTAAAAGCAATTCTCCGAACCAAGTCCATATCAGAAGTGAAAACAGGAATATTATAGTTATCGACCCATTTTGTTGCTCCAATTAGAACTACCCCTTTTGTTCGACTGGCCTGTCCCGGACCTGCGTCGGGTTTTAGCAGAAGAGACTCTGACTTTGGCCCTCCGATCCACTGGCTACCATGGGCGTTTGCTTTGAAGTAATCGAGCTTTCGTCTGATCGTGGCTAGCTTTCGCCCTTCTTCATGAGCCGCTCTGCATAGAAAGGTCGGAACTGCAGTCGGGAAGAGAGTGTGTGCATAATAACAACAAGTTCAAACTTTTACGATAGTTGGTGATTTGTCTTGATATCAGAATTAGAAATTTCAAGTTCGACCTTCACCAAAGACAAAAATTTCATTAAAAAAGAAATTTACATGCAAGGATAAAAAATTAATCTCTATGTAAGGGAGAACAATAAAATAATATATAAATAATTAAATTATCATTCACTCACCAGCTCGTGCTTTTGATACATTTGGCAATCTGTCAAATAGTTCAATCCTAATCAGCATGAAATTCACAGCCAAAACATTTCATGACAAAGCAAGTTTATGAATCTAGCATTATTTATGAATCTCTGCAGGCTCAAACAACTATCAATTCATATGCAACCAAATTTAAATAAACCAAAGAGATTATATCGTCAATCAACCAGATATACTCTATCATTACTCGCCAATAGTCGAAACTCCAAGCAAAAAACCAGGAAAGACACAAACCTCGAAGACCAGAGCCAACATCACCAGCCAATGCTTTTGCAATTGCAGCAGCCTCATCCAAAGAAGCAAGCCCCAATGGATGAAAGCAAATATGATCCAAAACTCCAAGCCTAGGATGGCTACCTGAGTGCAATTCCAGGTCTATTTCCACAAATGCAGCTTTCACCATGGCTAACACGCACCTCTCAATGAACAACAAGAAGAAGACTGTTTAGTAGACAAATTAGAAACAAGGGTATAATCAACTCTGTCATAGGCATCATCGACGAATCTATTGATGATCGGGGCGTCCGAAAAAAGCTTTGCAGCTCTTTCGATCGATTCGAGGGCAGCCCTGTTCCGGCTCCCCGATATGTAGAGCTTGCAGCAAGCAAGAATCGACATTTCTCCTCATCAACTCAATCTGCATCCAATGATTGGTTAAGATAACAAAACGACAGACCAAATCGAATTCGTGGTTGTAATTCATTCAAAAGCTGATATAACTACGAAAAACAGATGATGTTTCATATAAAAATTCATCTTAAACTATAACACAGCCATTCAACAACTCAAAATTCAATTTTTCCTGCCTCCGATGAACTTGGATAGCCGTCGTACTCCAATTTCAGACCCAAAGTTGCAGAAATCGCTTTGAATTTGAGCCTCAAACCCTCCACTTTCTCGTCCACCAGCTCATTTTCAGGGTCGTCGATTGGGTATTTATCAATCAGCTCCTCCATCTGCTTTATGGTTTTTTGGATTCTGGTCGAGAACCTCGCCGGATCAACTCGAATCACCATGTTCCAAACGTCGACGCAGCCCCGGTAGAAGCCGAGCTCCTCTCCGACCTCGAAACCAGTTTTCAAGCCCACTAGTCTGGCCTCCTCCTTCCCGGAGTCTAAGCCGTCTTTGTAGCCCTCCGCATAGCCTTCCTTCAAGTGGGTGTCTTCGAGATTCAGAGCGGAGTCGAATATGTCCTCCATGGACGAAGATCACAAAAACCCAGAACCAAAATCAGGTATCTTAACAGGATAAACGAAAAAAAAAAAACCTTTTTTTATCGGCAGCCGTACTTGGATCTTAATGGCCAACGAGACAGACTTAATCGATAGTGGATATAGTGTAGGGTTGACTAATATAGAATTAAACATCAAGGCCCAATCAAAATATCAAAAAACCCAAGTCCAGCCCCTAATTTCCGATTAAAGAACCAAATCAACATAATATGTGTGGACTATGCGTTGCGCGAAGATCTGTTAATATTCAAGAGCTCGAAGATGATGCAAATCTAGACCCCCAAGAAACAAACAGAAGCCAACAGAAGACTCAAGATTATCATTAGACATGATATAAAAGCATTAGATAAGGAAATCCAAGGAACAACAGTTTCAATGTTTCATCACAAAAACACGTTAAACATTAAAGCTTGAGCGTTTGGTTATAATCTAGCCAACAAAATGATTCGCAAAAGATGAAATGAAACTCTGGCAAGCGGGAGTTGCAGCCCGACTGCATTATTTTGAGGAGCACCAATCAAAAACCGTAATGCTTAGCGCGAAGCTTTCACCAAATCCTGGATGAAAACAAGAAATTAGATTCATATCATTAGTTTGCACAATCACTGAAGAAGGAGAATTTAAATGATGGATTTATGGCTTTGTAAGGGAAAAAAGAGTAGCCTGAAACCTCTTCGGCTCTTCCTCTGAAAAAGGCATCTGAGGCCATAATTAACCAAATTACAATTATTACTTTAAGTACCTCTTCCTTCTTCCCTTTGCCTCCAGTGAAGAACTTGTATGTCCCATAGATAAAAAGACCCCAGCCAGTTAGGGAGACGATTACAAACTGCAAATACATAAAATTTACAATAAAAAAAGAGATTTTATTGAGTATTTGTTTGGGTAAGGGATAGACTCAACTAACTTTGAAAGAAAAATCAACTAAAATCATATCATTAATAATCATTTAAGAGCCTAAATTTGATAAATTCTATAAACATGGTGTCATCATTTTTAAGTCTACCAAAATATATATTTGAGAGTATTGCAAACTAAACCAAGGAAACACAAAGTCACATACAAACTGATGGATGCAAAAAGACAAAAAGAAAATCTTCTAAGCCTAATCAAAACACTCAAGGCTACTATGAAAATTTGAAACATTTTCCTTTGGTCCTTCCAAATCATGCTTACGGAAACATGATTCTTGTTTATACTCATTAAGAGGTAATAGTTTGATTTTGAAGAAGATATCTTACGTGTTCTTCCTTCCATTGTGATGGACTCATAGGATCTTGCCAACAGTTAATCTTTGCTGGTCCATGGTGATCTGCAAAGCATAATACAAAATGAATCAGCTTGTCTTGTAACTAGAATTAGAAAATTGCAAGCAAACCTACATCTATCCACAAATACAAACATTTAGATGAGACAGATTAAAGTTATACAGCATAAAGATAAGTATATATATGTATATCTTACTATCGGTAGACAGGCATGAATAAGCAACAAAAATGTTCAGTGTAACCTTTCATAGAGGTATTTCCCGAGGAAGAAAAACCTTTTACACTTTTTCACCAATTCAAGCAGCATCAAAGTGTAAGTTAAAATCAAATTCTGGGTAAAATTACATGCTACTAAATCAATTGGAATTTTAATTTTCGTAACAGAAATTGCTATAGATACTAATCCGTCCTTGCAGAAGCAACCTACGACTTATAACGCAAACTCCTTAAATCATCTAAGTCCAAGGTATCACGATCGGAACATACATTAGTGGCCTTCTACTTGAAATGTCACACAACCAAATAATTTTAACTAAATTCCAATCCGCTTTCACATCCCAATCCTCGAATTAGTTAACATAAATAAATTCTCAGTAAAATCACAAAAGAAAAAGAAAAATGAAATCAACGATTGAGATTACATGACAAGAAAATCCGAATACACAAGGTGATAAATTTAGATCCGAACTGCCAAAACAAAGGGCGTATGATTCGTAAGAAGAAATTTACCAGCGGCTCCGGCGAGGCCCCGTCGTTGAAAAAGGTTGAATTTCTGAGCCGATATCTGCGGAGAAGATGAACGAGCTACAGCAGCAGTTCGACGAGCAACAATCGCGGCTAGAGTAGCCATGATTCAGAACCTCTTTGCGCCGAGTGTTTTCGCAGTAATGGGAGACGAGGCCGGGGAAAACGAGACCAAAGACGCGGGACGACGCCGTATAGACAAAAGGATAAATTTGGTATTTAATATTTCTTATCATAATCATATTCATCTTTAATTTAATCTATAAAAAAATAAAAACATTTATAAAACATTAAATACTTTAATAATTATTTATTTATAGACATGTCAAAACACGGAGTTGGGTAGGAACCGACCCCGATTATGGGTGACAAACAGATCGATCTGTCAAATTTATCGAAACTAACAATTTGGGTCGGATCAGATTGGACTTCGATTAAAAAAATCAATACGAACTTAAATCGAAATTGGATTGATTTGAATTCGTATCTAATTTTTATAAATATAAATTAAAATATTGCATCATGTCGATCAACCCATTACCCATGCAACTTAAAATGTGCGATAAATAATTGGGATTTGGTTAATGACAGGCAAAAACTCATGCACTGATCCTCCTCTGTTCTTCGAATTGCACTATCCTCAACCACATTTCCTGGATCTGCATCACAAAATCCGACAAAAAAACAGAGGATTCATCGTCGCATGTGAAAGATCGACCGCTGATCGGAAAAACAAAACCCAGATTCATGAAGAAGGAAAGTATTCACCTGAAGCGGAGAGATAATCCGACAAAGATTAACGCATTCCTCGAGCAGCAGTTTTTCTTCCGCCGTGACTTCTGACAATTCCGATAGCAAAGCTGCCGTTTTCTGAGCCTGATCAGCGAATAACAACCCTTTTAGCTCGAGTTAATTCAGTGTTAAGTGATCGGAGCTTACCCCCGGTGAAAGTAGATTCGTCGTCGACTCGATCAACCCAGAGAGATCAGACGCTCGCCGGAGCTCCGTCGCCGTCGATTGTCCTTCCATCTGCAAGCTCGATTTCCCGATCATCGTTACCGAAAAAAACGAAATAAAAATTCATTATTTTGTCATATCAATCACCGTAGCTCCATCCACGAGAGGGATTCTGCAGACGACAGAATTTAAACATTGCTTGGTCATGTTCAGTGCAGTTAAATGCTGTCTTTCCATTTCTCCCCAGCTCTCCAATGGCTTCCGCTGAAGAAGATTATAGAGTTAAACTCGCCGGAAAATAATCGAAATAATTTTTTTTACTATATTTACTTGAGAAAGGAGGATCAAGATCATCTTCGTCTCCATTTTCTCTTTCTGCATCTGTAGTTTTTTTAGAAGAACAGTTCGTCGCAAGTCTGAAACAGCTGTCCATGAAGACACTGACTTTATCTGCAGAATTAACATGGCTTTTAGATCCCCGATGATCGTTAGTCTACGATTTCAGTGTAATTACCTTTGCAGAGGTTGAATTCCTTCTGTTCGTAGAATCTGCTCTAGCATTTAAGAATCTCCATTGAAGCATTCTGTTATGGAGCAGCCTGAGCTGATGAAAAGATTCAGAAACAGCTGAACCAGTCGATTGCGAAGGAGACGACGAGATTCCCTTTTCCTTTGGCTTTAAACTCGAAAACGACATTATTTTTTCCATCTTCTCGATTGACATCGGCGGCGAGTCTGATCGGCCGGGCGATAACGCCCACTGCGACGTTGAACTTCCATAGCCAGACATTGAATTAGTCCTCTTGATCACACCTTTGTTCGTGTAAGTTTGGAAGGACGGATCCGAAGATCTTCTCTGTGTTCTTTTCGCTTCATCGTTCAAATACTTGGAAGAAACTGAAATTCCCATTCTCGGTGAGCTCGCCGGCGAAATCTTGCCGGAATTATCACTGAGAGTAATCGATTGCAGTTTAGAAGAGGAAGAGCTTGTTGATTTTCCTAGATTATGCGACTTTGATGAGTATCTCATGGATCTTTCAAGAACAAGTCTGTGATTTTCATTAGAACTTCGATTTTCGTTTTCAATCCCGATGAACTCATTCGAACTAGCACGCCTGGGCTTCTGAACATCCATTGTTAGATGTTTTCGTGTTTCAGAAGAACCCAACGGAGATTTTGGTTGAGTCGGCGACGGCGAAGAAGATCGATTGAAAAGTAAGATTGCAGGGGAGACTGGTGTGAGATATCGCGAGCTGACTTCCCTGGTTTTTGGTCTTCTATGCTTCCTAAACTCTTCGGAAACCATGGCTTCCGACGCAATTACAGGGAACAGATAGCGAGAGCGACGATGATCTTGGAACATATTTCATGGAGATTAAACAAAAAAACACACACAAATTCAAAAGAAAAAACTGAAAACCCTGTTCTGCGTAGAAAGCTAGATTTCTTCCGCATGAAATCAGAAACCAAATCAAGCTGTTTCTCCTCCGCCGCCTCCTCCTCCTCCTCCAATAGTCAAGAGATTCAAAGGGTGTGCGCCACGTGTCAAACGGAAAATGGGTTTTCTAATAATTCTAGGCGGATCACTTTCGAAGTTTGCAATTCTTGAATGGTTGCTTAATCAAGTGATTAATCAGGTTTAAACCCAGTATTAGCACCATGAAAACAATGATCCACCAGTCTTCTGTTAATCATCTTGTTCTTCAAGTTTAAGCTGCTTTCAAATGGCTGTATCAGATCAAAGAACACTTCCAACAGCAGATAGAATTCATCGGCAAAGTCTATCGATTTCAAGAAATTAATCAAACTAAATCGAACTGAAACGACAAATAAACGAGGCTCGGAATATCCATACATCTAAACAGATCGACTCATCTAGACTACAAGTACTTGCTAGAAAAACAAATCAAATCAATGGAAATTGCAGCTTTGCAACAGAGGATGAGTATAATCAACGTATTTCTCCCACAGGGGTTTGAACTTTTCTATACCGATTTTCAGCCACGGTTTCGAGTTTCCGTTGAAATGCAAAACCGCACCTTTCTCGATCAATTGAGGATCGACATTTGTATAACCCAACCCCAATACATGCCAAGATGGATCCAAAGCCTCGGTCAATCCATAAAACGTCAATAGCCCCGGCGGGAGCGTCCCGAGCTTCCAGAGCATTCGATCGACGTTCTTCTCTTGCCAATAATGGTAAATTCCGGTCACGTTCCTCGTCCTCCACTCGACCAAATCAAAAACATTCATCCCAAACGCCCATCCGCAAGCATCTGGATCGAAATGTTCTCTAATAAGCGGATGAGAATAGTTTAAGTACTTGTGATACCGATGGAAAGTCTCCATACACGTCTCCACCGCTCCATTGACATTGCCATTCAAATCGATCGAGAAGAGTCCAGACAAATCTTTCTGCACCACGACATCATCGTCGAGAAACACCAACTTTTTCAGAGCCGGAAAAACTTCAGGGATATAGAATCTTAGATGGTTGAGCATCGATAAGTACTTCGGATTTCGAAACTTGATCGGAGTTCGACCATCATCGTTGCTGCCCGAGAAATAATAGCTCTGAATTTCCGAATCTTGCAGCTGCTGGAGGACAGGAACATAAGAAGCATTCAACCAAGTAAAGTCCTCAAATTTTTGAACCTCAACAGTGACTCCTCTGAAACTGTTGATCGAAAACCAGGCCTTCATCGCATCATAGTTAATCTCGTCGGTCACGAGATGAAAAACAACCATGTCCGGATTTTTCGAATTTATAGCGGTTGAGTTGACAACAACCGAAGTGGCGAGGATATTGTCTGAAAAAACACAGAAATGGTAGAGATTGTTGTCTTTAAGTTTTGAATCGAATTGCTTTCGATCTTTGAGTTTTTTCTGCAGATTCTGGTTTTTGAACCATTCGCCGGTCAGGCGAACTCCAAGACAATACAGACTTTTCGGAACTTCTTCTGCGGCTATTTGTCCGTATTTCGAACTCTTCTCATTAACTGAGCTCATCTGTTCTTCGAGCGATTGAAATTTAGCTTTCAATCGCATAATCATGGTGGCACTATCGTAATGGAGCTGCTGAGCTTGATAAAGCAGAAGTGCCATGTCTCGAATTGCGCCTTCAGTCTCTCTCTCTGTGAGAGGTTCTCTCCTTGTTGCGGCGTTTGAGAGTAGGATTTGAGAATTACGAATTTGAGCGCTTAACTCCCACGCAAACTGAAGATTGTTGCTCTCCTTTGCGATCACGACGAATGCTTTCGCGAGAGAAATCTGCTCGTTTATCTGCCGAGAAATGGAGTTTGGGCTCAGCATTTCTTCGGTGATGTTCAGACCTTCCATGATTCTGTCATGTTTGTATGATCTCTGCAACACAGATTCAGGAACGAACTCTTCAGATTCGCACCAAATTAACAATGAAATCAACCCATCAATCAATCGTAGTTCATGGATTGAGCAAAAGGGTATGTCAGATTACAGTTCGTTGCGTCAGATTCACATAAAATATTGCATTTACAACCAGAAGAAATGAGAATTCGAAGCTGAATTTCGTAGTAATTAAAATCCCCAAATCAGTTGTGTTTCCCTTGAAGAACCCTAATCGGACACCCTAATAGCTTCGCATCAAAATCAGGAAAGATAAGAAAAAGAGATCCCTACCTTAGATATCGCCGGCCGAGACTCAATCCGACTACCGGAGATCAGAATAAAAACGAAGAGTAAACAAACAATGCCGCAGACGATCCACCGGAGCACGTTCGGAAATCTCCTCCTCGCCGGCCGCCGGAAATCCGTGGCCCTTCTTCTCATTCTCTTTTTATCAAATCAATCGCAGAAAAGAGAACCTCTCAATCGGAACTGCAATTCCACCAGTGGAAAATCATGGGCATCTGAAAAAGATCGCAAAGTGAGGCAGAGATCTACGATAACCGAAGGAGGGAAGATCACCGACGAACGACGATCAAGAGAAAACTTTGATTTCCTAGCATTTACTTGCGGAAACTTATGCCTTCTTATACTAAAAATCTTCAAACTTTCTCCGCGTCGGCGCTGTAATTAGCACAAGGGTAATCCAGATGTTACTAAAAGCTTAATCTTTTCGATGGAATTTGCTCGCAAAATAACACCCTAGTGGGGTTGTCTGTTCTCCTAGAATTGGGAAAAACACATGACCTGTCCTTCGCTAGTACGCACGCATTGAAGTAAATTAAATTCAAATTAATCTTAATCAACCTGCTTGCATCACGATCCATATTAAAGACGCGAACTTTACGCCCAGTACGTAAATTAACGTATTTTTTGTTCGATTTATGGCTATGTATTTCTCCGAAAGTTACGGGTTTTTGAGGATTTTAGAACTGGCAATCTGCGTCTCCTCTGAGCTTCGAAATGAGCAGCTAAAATGGACGAGAAATTTGATTGCTATCTCACGCATTACAAATGGGTTTCTCATCTTCAAACTTTAATCTGACGAAGCAGTTATCCTCTCATGTCAGCCATGGCCGACACGAAGAAGCTCTTGATCTTTTCCTCTGCATCCAGGCCTCACCTGCTCTCCCTCCTCTCGACCCTCATGTCTTCTCTCTCGTTCTCAAATCTTGCTCTGCGATTAAAAGACCGCAACTTGGATGTTCAATCCACGCCCTTGCAACCAAATCGTCCTTCCTTTCCAGCCCTTTTGTCGCAAGCGCCCTCGTCGACGTGTATAGAAAATGCGTGTCCATTTTGTTTGCACGGAAGCTGTTCGACGAAATTCCTCAGAGAAATGTTGTGGTGTGGAATTCAATGATATCAATTTATACTCGATCTAGTCAACTACCCGATGCTTTGAGATTGTTCGAGAGCATGGACGTGGCTCCTAACGAGGCATCGTTCAATTCGATAATATCAGAATTGAAAAATGGAAACCGAAAAATGGTTATGCAGTTCTATCGAAAAATGGAAGAATTAGGGAAGAAGGCCAATCTGATCACGCTTCTCGCTCTCTTACCCGCTTGTGTAGCCATTGCAGCTCTGAATTTGATCAAAGAACTCCATGGTTATGCAGTTCGAAAAGATCTCGAAACTCACCACCAACTGAGCACTGGCCTGGTCGAGGCCTATGGCCGATGCGGAAGCCTCGAGAACGCCCACACCATCTTCAATCGGATAAAACAACGAGACGTTATCTCATGGAGTAGTCTAATCTCAGCATACGCCCTCCACGGAGAAGTGAAGGAAAGTGAAGGCTGCTCCTGGCAGCAGTTGGAGTGTGTCCATGGATTAGATGACGACCCTTTTCCGGTCTCTCGGCATACTCGCTTGCCGAGATTCGATGGTTCAATATGATAGGATAACGATAGTGGAAATACAAAAGATTTGAAGAACGTATTGGACAAGCATATGTAGTTTCGAAAGTGCAAAGGGGCGATACAAAGATGATTAGAATTTGTGGTTTCGAATTCGGTTTTATTGGGTTGCGCTGCCTACAGTGGGCACGTGCCGGTTCTGGATCGGCCGTGTGGTTCCAATTACAAAAAAATAGACCGAGACCGATATTTTTGAAATTGGGAGCTAGCTTGGCCCGTCGACCATAATTGGCCGGTTTCGATTTATCCGGTGGCACTGGCCGGATTTCCCTAAATATCCGGACCCATTTACTTTAGAGGCAATAAAACAAGCAATATTTTACTGGATATGGATGTCGGGTGGGTTTCTCTTGACCCGGAGCCATTACCCATTACAGCTCTGTTTGAGCCGTCTTGCTCCATCTCAATCTTGTCGAACCCTCCTACGCTCTGTAATTGTTCATATGGCGATGATTTTATCTCCCCAGATTTACTCCCGGAAACCATCTCTTCAACTTCCTCTCCCCAAGATTAATTTGATTTCTCGTCGCAGCTCTCGAGCTCAAAATCAAGCTATTTCATTTCCTTCCGCTTCTGACAAAATCCATCCTTTTGGCCCAAAATGTTCCACTAGTTTTCCAGGAATTTCAAGGGAAATTTCTGGGTTTTCGCGGAAGTGGGAGTCTTCGTCTGTTAGGGCTGGAAATGGCGTCGACGAATCTGAGATTGAAAGAAGAGGGGAGAGTACTATGCCCGACCGGTTCCGATACTTGACCAAGGAAGCTCCGGACCCGCCTGTGAGATGGCCTTGGTTTGTCGGTAAGTCTTCTCCTTTACTTCTACTTTTCTGCTTGTTTGGTTTGAAAATGAAGAATTTTCAAAGAAATTAGACTTCTAGTCTGAGGTTTCCATGAAATGATCAATATAACTCTTTGATTTCCGTCATCTGATCTTAAATTTCATGACGAAGATAGTCAAAAACTGTTCTTGGAACTCATTACATCCAACAAGTCGAGTTCTGTTTCATGCTTTATCCGTCCAATCGAAGCATTCTCAAAAACTTAAGATAGGTAATAGCTGATTGATAGTTGAAACTTATAAATGTGAAGCTATTTCATGGATTATAGTTTGTCTTTGATCTGAATGTATGAATCCTAAAGTTCCTATAATCGTCTGTTAATTATTTACATCTTCGATCGAGCCACCAGGCTTGGCTCAAAATGAGAAATGATATGCTTCTTCATTTGCAGCCATGGTGTTTCTCCTCTATACCTGGAGAGCTGTATTGTTCGAGTTATCTAATTGGAGAAACGGATTATTTACCATCATTCGGTTTATGGGATATCTTTCAAAACTCATGTTAGCCGTCTTGTTTCATTTCATCGGCGACCCTGTAACATCGACGATCAGAGGCATCGAAACTGCTATATACGCCGTTCGATCTTCCTACTCTAGCATAGTGGCCTATGCTCCGGTCCAGGATCTAACGACCATTATTCTGTTGGCCTCAGCTGTTCTTGCCATTGCCGATGCTTCAGTTCCAAACACCGTTAACAATCAACCTTATGTGCTTACAATATGCAGCTTACTCGGCTTTGCAGCCGTGAAGGGGTACATTTCCGAGCCGGTTTTTTGGACGATATTGTTCGGAGTTTATAGCTTCTCACGGTTCATTAAGAAGAGAGATGACGTGTCTTCTGCAATGCCGATTGCGGCTGTAATGGCTGGCATTGGTGAACCATGGGTTAGAGTTTTGGTGATGATTTCTTACACGGCTCTGGCTATTTCTCACCGGTGGAAGAAAGTAACCGAGGGGAAGGAGGAAGAAGAAGAAGTGGCCTGTCCGAGGCCTCCATTGCCGATGTTGGGTGCTGCTTTAGCGATTGGAATCCATGTCGCCGCCAAATGGGCAGGCTACCGGCACTTGACATGGATGATTGTATGAACTTGAACAAAAAAGAAAAGCTAAATTTTATTGTCGGACAAGGGTTCAAATCTCCATTCTTTTTTATTTTTTCCAATTGCTTTTCCTGTGGTTTACTCTAGGACTTCATTTTCTCTATCGAACGACTGACTATTTTTTATCCTCTGATGTTGAAAGAGGAGATTTGACTCTCTTCACTAGTCTGATATTTTCTGTTCCCTCCTCGAGGTCGGAGATTACATATTGAGCATGTAACGTTTTCCGATCAGTTGCCGGAGCGTGTAAATCTCCGCCGAACTTACTAATCTTTCGATTAATCTTTGGATTTCCAGGTTTGACAAGAGAATAACTGCTTTTGCTGAAGAAAAGTTCAATTTGAAGACGGGGTCCATGGTGGTTAAGGTTTCCGATAAGGAAAGCATCGCCAAAGAGAGAGCCACCGGAGAATGTAAGTCTCTGCCGTATGGCTCTGGTACTCTGTTTACGCAAGGAAACTTCTTCAGTTCTTTGCTTAGAAATTCAACGTCAGTAGCTTTTCTTTTTCTGAGAAAAGTTTCGTCCTTCTCCAGAAGCTAGTCAGCTGGGGAAGAAGATTCACTTTCAGAAGGGATTCGAGCCGTATCTGAGTTACAAATCTAAGTCTCTGCCGTATGGCTCTGGTACTCTGTTTCCAAATTTCGATTCATTTATTATTTCATCGTTTAATTTGCTGATGGAAATGTTGAATTGCTTCAAATTTTCATTTCGAAGCTTGACTACGTAGAACTCGATGAGTTCTTGAAAGCTATACACAAAAAGTTTCATTTTTATTCTACAATCGAACACTAACCCCAGTTACTCCACCGGAAGTTAATCACTTTCTTCCTATTTATGATCGTCGCCGGAGATGAAACCGGTAGGGAAGCAGAAAAAAAACACGATAAACATCGGAGATTCTCATAACCAATATCATCCCTGGCCCCAGCAGTTCAGATACATGACTCTGTGAAGAGACTCCTCAGTTTGTCGCCTCCTTTCGTCTCCGTTACACTTCCCGACGCCACCCGTCGAACCGTATTGCGTCCGTACATCGGCGAAATCATCGCCGGGGAAGATCCCCTTACTCTGCTGAATAGATCTGAGACCGGACGCAAGCGTCCGCCGCTGGTCCGTATTGCCCTGAACCATCGCGACACTCTCCGCCATCCATGCACGGCTGACAAAACTCATAGTTTCGAAAACCCAACTCACAGAGACTCCAAAGACGCCCGAAGACGATAGTTCGAGGAAGAATTGTTGTAGAAGAGAAACGAAAGCGGTTTCTAAAACCAGAAACCGGGTCGAGGAAGAGCGGTTTTGGCTCAATAATTTGGGAGACGACCTCTTATTGTCTAAGGATTAAGGTGCAGAGACAGGACGAGGCGATACGTGTAGACGACAACAGATCACGTGGCTCGGATGGGAGACATCACGTGACGTCCATTGAAGACAAAAGCTCATCATAAAAACGACACCGCTTTCGGGGCAGGTGGCGGAAAAGGCGGCCCACCAGCAGTCAACGGAACAATAAGCTTAGCTCAGATGAGAAATGTCGATCTGGTCGGGGATTCTGAATCATCTTCTCCATCTTCGTCTTGGGTGCTCATTATTTATTTCATTCAATTACTATTTATAATACAAAGTGATTTAAATAACATCATAAACGAGATTAAATCAAATAATAACTCTAATGCTATGTATTTCTAAAATTCTCATAATAATGTTTTTGATCTTTTGTTACTAAAATGATCGTAACTTCTTTCACAGAGCTCGAAATGACCTGAAATTTGAACAAATTGAAACTAGACATCCAGAGCGTAGAAATTCATTGGTCATTCGTTAAATTTAGTGACTGTTTACCATTATAAAAATCAATTAAAATTTATTATAAAAAATTGACGAGTTTTATTACCTTTATTCGTTGAGTTTAATACTTAACATGCCTAGGTGAGAAATCTCCACTATCACCATGTCGTCGTCGACTGGCAAGGGTTGCTTCCATGGCTCACTGTCAATCCTCATGTACGTGTACTCGGCCGCTCCCTTGTGGAACTCAAATCTATCTGATGACCCTGAAGAATATCAAAGTTTCAAATCTCAAACTTAACGTGGAAATCAGTGATTGCCTGCGCAGGCGAGTGCCGTGGCCATTCGGATCCAGCATGGCCAGCCCATGCCAAGCATCTCTGAAACCCACAACCTCAACAAGGCCATCATCGACAAATGGGGGAGTCAAGTCTCTGTGTAATTGGTCAAAATAACGAGTTCATAACGGACCAAATCAATCAAGTCATCTACGGTAAAAATTAACAAACTTCCTTCATTGAGTTTCCTCCTATTAGAAGTTCCCCATGGACCTAGCCCGCCAGAAAAGCCTGGTAAATTCAGGCAGACAACTGACCCGATGCTGTAGACTTAGAGAAACAACATCTGTGATTAGAAAACATTTGGGTCGATTATGTCGGCAGTGATGTTAATTTACCTGTGAGGTATTTGCAGCTCTTGCCAGGAGCCATGGTTTTTCATCGCCAAAACCTTTGCCAGTTGAGCTATGTTTCTGCGTTTGATCAAGCAATTTCACTTGATGGCTTTAACACGTTTAAACCCTGATGTGGGATCTGATCTTAGTACCTTCATCTTTGGTCGATCACGTTTTGTAGGCTTGTTACATTAGTGTATCAGATAATTGGAGCTACCAGATTGACTTCTCATCATCAATTTGATGTGTTCATCGTGGTAGTAAATAATGCTGCCGACTTCATAACCATGCCACGATCTGATTCAAATGACCATTTCATTGAATGGAAAAGAACAACGTTGTCTGGTCAAATGGCTCTGTCTATGATTTTCTCAAATAGTGGCTTCTTTGAAAGACGTACCAATACAATCTGCTTGATTCTTATCCCTCACCTACTTAAGGTGGTTTTCAGTAAAATGTCACAAAAGCTGCCTAATTTGAAGAAATTGGAAAATAATCAAAGTTTGTAAGAATCTTGGAGACTATGACGACATACAAAGAAACAGTTTCCAACCTTAACCTAAGCATATCTACCAAATCTGTGTTATTTTTTCAGATTTACTAAAACTTCACTCAATCTAAACAAGACCAGGCGTAGAGATATGAACACAAGCAAACTAATCAAACATATGCTCTCAAAATTACATCGATGCGTCGAGAGTTTCGAGAGATTAGTGCATCAGTAATCCCAATCATATTCTGGAACTTTCGAGTAAAACATTCAAGATCTCTAGAACTTCAAGAAAATGTTTTCCAACATCGTGGATCTAATCATCGGTACAAATTTGGAAGCTTTCTAGAAACAAGGACGTGTTTATTAAATTTACAGAATAAGAATAAGATAAAAGGGTTGACTAATTACTGTTCTGTTTGTTAGATAAAGAGTGGATGAAATCTAGTTGGTGGTTTGTCAAAGGCTTTGACTGGCTGCCCAGAATGAATTTGCGCAGATAAAGCAACAGATCTGTCATCTAAAGGAGCCAATATTTCAAACGAAACATAGCTTTTTAGTGGTCAACCCTAAAAATGGCGATATTCATTACGTGGCCTTGTCTTCCAGCTCGGAAACTTGCGATGTTCTTTTCTAGGTATCTACGTGTCGTCAATGGGACACTTCTTCGTCTCCAAAAAGTGTTTGGTTGGTGAACTGGTATGGGATCCAAAACACGGTACCCACAAGTTTTATAATCCCATTTCAATTCATGTTCCTGGTTCTTAGGTCTTACCCATAAACCCTAATCTGGTCCTCAAACCCTAGAATTACTATTCAACACCCGATTAATCATCAATCTCATAAGTTACAGCTTCTTTTTTACGGTTAGACTTTTGCTGCATCAAACCCCGAAACATTTGCGTACAGACATAGAGATAGGCCGAGGAAAAATGAGTCAAGGAAGTAAAGCAATGTGAAAGGTAGAAAGCAAATTAGTAATGGAGAAAACCCGCGAAAGAGAAGGGTCGAGGAGTTGGTGATTTCTGCAATATGCTGACGAAAAAGTTTAACCTAAAACCAGAAATTTTTACAGAGCATGACGAACAAGTAAACATAATGTTTGAAGCTAACAGAAGAATTCTAGGTTTTCTGATCACAAACTGTATAATATTACAGAAAGATAAACAAATCTCTCTCTGTAGACTTTTTTGATCTCTGTGTATACCTGCTCTATACCTATGTATCCATTAAAGTCAACCTTGACTATACGTATTTAAATACATGCATGCAAACAGACTGAAGATTAACAAAGAAAAAAAGGTTCTATTTGGTGTATTTTAACAATAATTCACATAATGTTTGTAATGAAATTTTTTATCTTCATTGATGATCAAACGTTTTTCTTGTATATGATATATTTCTTCCATACCAAGTAGGGTTAAATCAGCCGTTTGATCATCCTGTCTTTGGTGGCTTCTGGAAGTGATTTTATTACGTACGATGATGTCATTTCAGCGATGATCTCAAGCACACGATGTTCTCGTTCTTCAAAAGACGAATTAGTTTAATGTTTAAATCTATAATGTGTAGCCAATGTCAGCCATGAAATGTGCCACAGTGACAAATATAAAGATGACACATGGCTTCAGGCCGGCGCCAATCCCTTTGACTTAAAATTATTTCAGGCCTTGACGCTGCGACGAAACTGTATAAATAATCATCTTCTTCCTCGTAATGAACAAGCCATAACAGTTTCTCATTCGAAGGCTGCTCCGAAGCTTAACGAAACCGCGATTGTTGGCAATGGGGAGATCTCCTTGCTGTGATAAAAATGGACTCAAGAAAGGGCCTTGGACCTCTGAAGAGGATCGTTTGCTGATAGGCTATATTCAGAAGCATGGACCGGGAAACTGGCGTACTCTTCCAAAGAATGCTGGTATTGTTTCACGATGATTTTTTTTCCGGCGAGTTCAGCTTTTTCCGACTGTTTTTTTTAGTTCAAAATTGAGTGTTTGCAGGGCTTGAAAGGTGTGGAAAGAGTTGCCGTCTTCGGTGGACTAACTACCTCAGACCAGATATCAAAAGGGGAAGGTTTTCGTTCGAAGAAGAAGAGACGATAATTCAGTTGCATAGCATGCTGGGAAACAAGTAAGAATCTTGTAACTTCATCAATTTTCATGGCTGTTTTTATGGTTTTTCAGGCAAAAAATAAAGTTTTTTTTTGTCGCAGGTGGTCGGAAATAGCTTCTCGTTTGCCAAGAAGAACCGACAATGAAATCAAGAACTACTGGAACACGCATATAAAGAAGAAGCTTTTAAAAATGGGGATCGATCCAGTCACTCATGAACCTAGGCTCGATCTTCTCAACCTATCTTCGATCCTTAACTCAGTCTTCTGCAATCAGCTCTCTCTTCTCAACGTCGCAAACTTCGTCGGAAACCAGCCGAACGCCGTAACTTTGGAACTTCTAAGACTGTCCTCTATCCTTTCCAGATCCAAACAACATGACCCATCTTCTTTGTTGCCCAGATATTTCCAAGAAAATCACCAACTTTTGATGAATTCCGATCAGCAACAGCAGCCGGAAAATGGGTATTATCAGATGCCGGTGCGAGATGAATACTCGCCGGAGATGAAACAACAGGTTATTAGAGAGAATTCGGAAGTTCTCTCGTCGTCTACATCATCCCCGTCGTTGAATTACTACAGCTATCCGAATTCCTACCAAAATCTAGTTCCTTCGGAGATGTCGGAGCTATATACCAGTGGTTATTCCGATCACATGGCGTCTCAGTCACCGGAAAATTTGAATCTCCAGTCTCTGAATCACATCAACCAGAATTCAACTCCGTTGACTTCATCGTCTACCTATATCAACAGCAATGAGGATGAACAGGAAAGCTACTGCAGCAGCTTGTTCAACTTTGAAATTCCAGAGGGTTTGGACATGGCTGATTTTCTGTAAATATTCAAGAAAATGTATCTTAAGCTTGTATTATTGTTCATCGGTTGACTTTTTTAGATAAATTTTTTTAGATTTACATTTGTTTTTCAAGAGGACAAATCACCATCTGTCTGCTGGTCGTCGGTCTCTGGAATAAAAACAAAGATTGCTGAACCAACTGAACTAAGTCTGTGCAGACTTTCTCTCTTTCTCGAGGATATAAGGATTACATTTCACATGAACAAAAAATCAAAATTTGAAAATGACAACGGAACTACAATCGCGATCTTTGCATCAAGAGTTTAATAAAACTTGTAGAGAATAATAATAATAATAATATGGGACATACCCCGACCCAAATTGAATATAATCACAGCAGAATTCTAACCATGGTAACTTTCGTAACGTAGGGAAATTTCGTAAATATTAATTAATATTCACTTGCAATAATCAATATTGTTCATCGAGGATAGAGCAGGAGGAACTTCTAAATGTGTAACGATTCATGCATGGTTTTGAAAGTGATTAACAAAACAACCAGCATTAATATAAGTAAACTTGTTATTTCAAGAATTTAATTTATCGTAATTGAAGTAATGTATTCCTCCCCATTGCCAACAATGGGGAGGAATACTTGGATGATCCCCCTCTTTTTCATTATCTTTCAATGGAGGTATTACTGGTTTTTTCAAAGGTGAGCGTGGCCTCCGGCAAGGGGATCCTCTCTCCCCATACCTCTTTGTCTTGTGTCTGGAATACCTTTCTCGGCTTATCAAATCTAGAACCTCTAACTCCCAATTCAACTTTCACCCTCAATGCCAAAATTTAGGCCTCACCCATTTGGCATATGCAGATGATCTTATGCTTTTTGCAAGAGGGGACCCCATCTCGGTCAACATACTCATGGGTTGTCTTCTTGATTTTGGTAAAGTCTCTGGTCTCAATATTAATATCAACAAGTCTTGCTTTTTTTCTGCGGGAATTTCTCCCTTGGACCTTTCCCAGATTAACCAATCTACGGGCTTGCCTTCTGGAACCATGCCTTTCAAATACCTTGGCATTCCTATGTTCGCGGGTAATTTGCATGCATATCATTATCAAGACTTTCTTAGCAACATCTCTTCCAATATTAAGGGATGGAATGCTTCATCCTTATCTTATGCCGGCCGTCTCGAGCTCCTCCGNATTATGTCATATTTAAGATGGTTATTAAAAGTGTAAATATTTTTATATTTTATATGAGTAAACTTAGACTTCTAGTTTTTTGTTATGAATTATGCAATTTGGTTAAGTATTGTGAGGTGTTTAGTGAATTAATGACTTGATTAGTGAGGCTAAACACGATGCAAGTCTCTAAACGACAAGATTAGTAATCAAAGTAAAATTAAGAGGAGAGATTAAGGATTTGATTAGAGCTTAAGACTCGAGAAAACAACACAAAAGTCAATTAACATTTGATTAGTGCTTCTCTCGCATCCCTCTCTACAGTAATAGAGAGAACCACACAAACATAGTTTAGTTGGTTTAAAGATGACAGAGTTGGTAACAAGTTCTACGGTTCGAAGTCTAGTGGCTCAAGTGTAAGAGTTGTTACCTCTAATGTGAGATAAATAATTGTGGACGAACGATAAAAAACTCACATATCTAGACCACTGAGTAACCGTAATTTTAACTCTGAGATGATGTAAGCTGTGATGTGAAGACTCGGTCATGGATTTTTCCTTTGTAACAAGAGAGATAGAAAGAGATAGAGGAGATAGAGAGAGACAGAGAGATACCGAGAGAGACAGAGTTAGAGTGGGGAGCAAAGAGTGAAGTCTCGAACTTCTTTTAGGAGACAGCAAAAACCTCAGCTTCTTCTTCTCTTCAGGTCTCCTTCAAACAATGCCTTAGCCTGCTCTATCCTCTTCGACCCTAAACTGGTAGCTGACCTTCACCATTCTCATCAATGGAGTTCGATATCGAAAACCCATTAAAGTCCTTCAACGACCTTCAATCCGACTCCCTTTCCTCTCTCTTTCTCCTCGAATCTGACCACATGCCATCTCAATCTTACGTTCAGTCTCTTCAATCTACTGGTTCTGATTTCTCTGTAAGACGAGAAGCCACTTCTTTGATTTCCCAGGTTTGAAATGGTTTCTTTTTGGAGAAAAAAATGTTTTTTCATGTTTTTGATGTTGTCTGCCATTGTAGAGTTGCTGCGACTTCGATCCCTGCTTGGCTTATCTCGCAATCACTTATCTCGATCGGTTCTTGTCCATCCAAGAAATACCAGTAATCTCTTCTTCTTCTTCTTCGTCGCTTTCTGGTTTTCAGAACTCTTTCGTAATCAGTTTTTTGGGGAATGTTCAGGAATCAAAACGATGGGTTTTAAGGCTTCTTACAGTCTCCTGCGTTTCATTAGCTGCGAAGATGAACGAATCTGAATTGTCCCTCGCTGATTTCCAGGTTCCTAACATAATTATCATTCTTTTTCTTCTTCGTGAGAGATGGGATGAAAAGTATTAAAAGTTTGATTATTTGTTGAACAGGGCTGTGGAGGTTTAATAATCGACAAACGAACAGTAAAGAGAATGGAAGTTCTGATACTGGGAGCTCTTCAATGGCGGATGCGCTCTATCACTCCCTTCTCCTTCGTTCCATTTTTCTTCTCTCGTTTCCAACACCAACATCCGCCATTGATCCAGGCGCTCAAAGCTCGAGCTACTGAAATCATCTTCAGCGCTCAAACTGGTAAAGACCCCCACTATAACTAAAGAGCTTCAATCACGAAGAACTTCATTACTCTTTCATTTTGCAGAGATTAAGCTCTTGGAGTTCAAACCATCCGCCATTGCTGCATGTGCTTTGCTTTCAGCTTCCCACGAACTCTCCCCATTACAATATCCATCCTTCAGAGCATCAATATCTAGTTGTTCATACGTAAATAAAGTAAATTCTCACTTACTTTCGCAATCTTTCCTTCACTTTTCAGCAAATCTTGTATTGAATTGACGAGATTTTTCCTTTTTGACGTACTAATCTATTCTTAGATAATGCATCGCCATCCATCGTTGTCCACTTAGCTGGACATTCTTTTCCAAACTGCAATCATCATTCTGAAATTTCCTTTTCCAGGACGACTTGCTTCGATGTTTTAATGCAATGCAAGTTGCTGTCATGAACGGGTACGAGTCAGTTTTTGAAGTCGGCCGGAGCTCCAATACACCGGTAAATGTCTTGGACGGCCATTTTACGAGCTCGGAGAGTGATAGCCTAAGTGAAACAGGCACAGAGAGAATCCATCAAAGATCAGAGGGAGATGGCTAGAGAAGAAGAATCAGTTGATCTACAGCTTTGATTGTTTCTGATGATTCCTGCAGTTAATCGCTTGGACCCAGTCGAGAGCGACACTGGCTCAATAAAAAAACCAAAAAAATGGAGATGGGTTAGGGAAATGAGGCTGAAATCTCAAGGACGTACCCCGCTGCTGCAACTGCAAGATCTCTGCAAACTTATCAAGATCAGAGAAAAAAGGAAGGTGTCTTTTTTTTATTTAATGGTTTTAAATTTCAATTTATTATTATTTTTTGCTTGTTGTTTTACTAGGAACCAAAGACAAAACACAACTTCGAACAGTTGGGTTCGTGTTTGCGATCTTGTTTTTGGTTCCAGGTGTGTGACAGGATGAACAGTGGAAGCAATAAACCAATGTTTTTTTCTTCATTTTTTTTAATATAGTGATAGATTAGGTCAAAGAATTAGTGAAGAAGATGATTAAGGTCAAACCCTAGATCCAAATCTATGCTCAAGTTCATGGTCCCCGGGGATGAGATTTCGCTTTCGAAGAAATCTGGACCCAGTTGTTTGGATATCTGATTTCAGAACCTGGACGATGATGGTAACTCAACAATGGCGAACGGGACAGATAAATTTATTTCTAGAGGAATTTCCTAATCAAAATCAGCTTACAATACACTTGAATCCTCTCATCTCTTCCTTCCCCATCCACCAATACGAATTCGTCCCGAACATCAAACCGAAAAAGAAAGACAACAAAAAGAACATCAAAATATTCGCTTGAAAAAACCCTAACATGTTAAAGCTCTAAAAGACAATATGAGATCGATTATGAAAGTTTAGTTCATACTAATAGAGATGCATAATCTCATATTATCGTGAGAGAAATTTTATTCTATATATAAACATAATTAATCATCTTATCCAATCTAATGTATTTAAGTTTATAAACACAAGAACAAATGCGTAAAAAAAAATTCTAAAAATAAATAATATTATATTTAGAATATCGAAAGACGTTATAATATTAGGTCATACAAGAGTGATTAATAAGACAGATCTGAAAATAAGCACACAGGGAACGAATCTTGCAGGGTAGGAGGGTGGAGGGTAGAGAAGAATGTGCATAGGGTGGAGAAAAGATCGGTGGTTGGAGGCTGGAGCCATCTCTGCAGCTGCAGCATCGCCATTAAATGGAGGGCGTCCCGTTGCTCAGTCACATGGAATCAGCCCCCAAGTTGTGATCATGTCAATGATAAGCCTCCAAACGCCATTAATGAAAGCTTGTTGTCGCCATTGGAGGATGGGGTATAGCTCTCTCAGAGATTCCGGTCACCGGGGCTTCTGGTTTACTTGTTTTTGAGCTGTAAAGCCCCCACTCAAGACTAACTAAATCCAACCATACAGTTTCTAATGCTTAATTCCACTAGTAATTTATTAATATCTAGGGTGGAATTGGCTGGGTTTCATCTCTATTGGATTGGAAACAAACCCGGTTTGGTTTTGGAGTAAGAAAACTGGAACGGAAACTAAGAGAACCTCGCTTTTTGGGTCGGTCTTTTATCGGTTTTTAGTTCTTTTTGTTCGGTTTCAGTTCTTTTTGTTTGGATAAATGGGAATCAAGATGGCCCGGTTCGAACCGGCTCATCAAGAAGATCTAGCTTAGAATGTTCGAACAAACTTATTTCAGTTAGTTTAGAGATGACAGATTTGATACGGCGGCCAAGATTCAATGTCTGATAGTCGCAGTGTGAGAGACTAATCCTCTAATATGGGATAACTCTAAGTAAACAACAGATCGATCTTTCATCTCTGGACCGCCGTATGACCTTGATTTACTCTCTTACAACACGTAAGAATAGGGAACCTCGCAACTAATGATTGCACCTCTTTTCTTTATTATGACTTAAGAGTTTTAAGGGTTCATAATACTTTAGGAAATGTGTGGCACGAGTGGACGGTGGATGACCCCACTCCGTCCCTCAAGTTCGATCCAACGGCTTATATTTGAAAGCACTTTTATCCCTTCGACTTTATAAAGTTGCTGTCAGCCACCACACGACATCGAAATAGTGAACATCCACTCAAAGTCAGACCCGACGGTTGATTTTTGAAAAATTATATCTGAAAAAAATAATTAAATAAAAAATATTTATATTTAAATTAATTAATTTTTTAGTTTGACCCTTCCTTAAATGACAATTCAATATTTATTTTCAGAGCGTAGAATAAGAAGGTGATTGCACTTTTTATGGTGTTTAGCTCAAATTCAAAAGGGACTAAATTTTGGGCACAATATAGCAAGTTAATTAAAAGGGTCAATATCAAATTACTTGTTGAATTATAAAGACAATTGCAGTGCATGTATTAAATTTAAAATTTCTAATGACATTTATCATATTTATTCTCGTGAATTATAAAGACAATTGATATTTATTCTCTTCAAACATTACACTAAACTATACATATTTCCAATCGTGGCCCCAAATGTTTTCACTGAACGCTGAATCAGCGCCGTCATCGTACTCCGAGATCGGAAAATCAAACAAATCTCCGAAGTTCATGTAGATGTCTGCTACGAACTCTTCTGTCCATACAGCTTCTGCGAGTGGCGAAAAACTATCTTCTGCCATGGAAGCTGTTTGATACGACGCTGCTTCTGAAGACGTCGACGAGCTTTCCAAGATTTGGTACATTGAAGAAGAAGAACAAGGAACCGTCGGAATCGATGCTTTTTCCGATCTCGACCCACTTCCGGTTGGGTTAATCTGGCCGTGATCGGAAGTTTCGGGCTCTTCTGATCTCTCCTCGGCCGTTGGTTTTCGACGGAGTCGTTTCTTCAGGTGGGTGTGCCAGTGGTTTTTTATTTCGTTATCTGTTCTTCCCGGAAGATTTGCGGCGATCGTTGACCATCTACTCGAAGAGCAGCAGAAAAAAAGAACGATTATTTAGCTGTGTTTCTTCTTAGATTTTCGTGAAAAAAAACAGAAAAGATTTTGATTTTTACTTATTTCCATGTTTTTCATGCAATCTGATGATCACATTCTCTTCTTCTTCGCTGTAGCTTCCTCTTTTCACGTCTGGCCGGAGATAGTTCATCCACCGGAGTCTGCAACTCTTGCCACACCTCGATAAACCTGAAAATAAAATCAAAATTTTCATTTTTTTTCCGAATGGGTTCAAACTTCCGACGATGTTTTTGAAACCAGGAGAATTTAGGGTTTTAACAATACCTGCAAACCGAGGAAGCTCGCGCCAGTTCCAATGGCCATATTTTTCAACATAAGCTTTCAATTTTCTATCTTCTTCGATGCTCCACGCTCCTTTCTTGACTCCATTCTTGTCGATGGACGGACCTCGAACCATTTTGGACCGTCTTCTGTGAGAAGAATGAAGCAACCAGTGCAGGCGTGGAGGAGTGAAGAAGATTTCTTGTATTTATAGGGCAACGCATTTGAAGACGACGAACGAATTAGAGAAGGAGGGCCCATTCCGGAAATCGCCATGAAAATGCTGCGGTGAGTTTTGGAGCCGAGTGAACGAGGAAGCTTCAGACAACGTTAAATCTTTTCACGATGAACGCGTCACGCGTGCACTGTACATATCTCAGTCCAACCTAGTATTTGTCTAATAAAAAAAATAAGAAAATTAGATTATCCATCCTATAGTTGAAACCATGGTTATTTTCAGGCATGTTTTTTGGACAATCATGGTTCGGTTTCTTGATTGTCCATGCTTTAGATAAGGTTCTTTAATTTATCGATTAAATTCATCGTGTAAATGCAATACATTCTATCTTGGGTCACGTTGTTTAACTCGAGTTTTAGCCCTTCGAGCTATTGCCAACCTTATCTCGAACTATATCAATATTGCTTCAAACAATATTGAATTAATTTATGTAATAGAGTTTGAAATCGAGCCATAAATCAAACCAAAGTTTCAATTATTAAATTAGAAACACAGTGAACTTGAAAAGGAAAGATATCTAATTTTTTATTTATATTTTTAATATATGGTAATTAAAATAACTATATATTATATTAATTAAAATTTAACATAGTCTATTATGATGATGCTGACGTGGCTATGGAGACGTGGATAGGATTACGTGAGATGGGACCCATGAATTGCAAATTATGGTGATGGTGTGCAAATATGGCATCTTTGGTCAAAATTATTGTTCTTCCTTTCATTCCTTTTTTTGACTTTATTTGATGACCCAACTCCTCGTATCAATTACGCCAAGTAATTAAGCATCTTTTTGTACATTTTTAAACGACGGTCAAACTTTTAGTTTTATTAATTAATATTTTAAAAATAAAAGTATTTTTCAATTGCATTAATTAATTAATCGAAGTGAAATAGTTAAGATCGGGCCGGGGTGTGGAGGCCCTGAGAACGAGAGATTTCGCCTTTTAGGTACAAGATGATTAGTTTGCGTTAATAAACACGTACCTTAAACAATATTCTAAAAATATAACATCCTTGATTTTATTTTATTATAATTCCATAAAGCAAATTATATGATTAGTTGGCCTACATAGTATGATGATAGATGTTCGAATGATTATCGAACAAATTCGATGTTTAATTCATACAATTGATGATGCGGGGCTCCGTTTCTTTCTTCTATTGTTAAGCGATGTTGTCAATACGGTGGGACTGCATGTTTAGTCCATATTTGTATCGTTGTTTCCGAGAGTCGAATCTCTTTCACATTCAACGGTAAGTGCGGATACACGACTAATAATATCACTCATGTTTTTCACAATTCGACATATTTAAACGCATTTTCTTTCAACGATTCAAAGGAGGCGATGAAATTGATCTCGGGTTTCATGGGAGTATGAACGAACCATGTTAGGAAGGGCATGGGACCGAAGAACATGCATTGATTAGCAGCTATATTTCATGTTCTCACTCGTTATTAACGATAGACGGTAAACATTTTTATGTCAACGAAGTTTCTAAATCGGTCCAAGTTTGCCTTGTTCTTCACAATAATTGAATTAATGATTCATATTATGTGTCACGTAGATTTATACATTAAAATTACGAGTTTGAATATAAATCATTTACTTGAAAAGGCACGGTGCGGTTCAAGCTGGTGTTGGATCGGTTCTCGATTATGAGTATAGAATAAATAACCGAGCGACAATTGAGTTGTAATTGTTTGAAATTAGATTATTCTTTTTAATAAATTAAAAAAATACTTTCAATATGTTAATAACTTAACTTAACCGAGCGACAATTGAGTTGCAGGTCGGTTCGGTTCTCCCTACTCGAACCTTGATCAAATCGATATGAATTCGCAAAATTAAATAGAACGCTCCTTACTTTTAGCGTGAGCCGTCCCGACTTAATCGAACTTTCTTAAATGGATTTTTAAACAGAATGATGTCATTTGTTTCGATGTGAATTTTAAAAATTAAGACGATGAAAACAAAATGAAAAGACTAGGCCGAATTAAACCCATTTCGACCTAACCTCTTCAACGCGAAATTGATCCTAATTGAACCGGAAAACCTGAAAATTGGTTAATTTGCGGTCTGATCCGAGCAATGCCCGGATTTGGGTCTGGAATTGAAATTAGAAGAAAGACGACCATGCATCCTCGTACGAATCACAGTTTCCGCCGCTTTTGAGACCTATCCCGAAACAATTCTCGAAAAAATGCCAACATAAACCTCAAAGGATTCATATTACAACGTGAAAAGTCAAGAAATGATGATAGAGAGAGCAGTGAGAGATTGGTCGATGAAAATTAAACTGGGCTCGTCACACGATGAAGTTTCGATCCCGGTGTTTCTGTCTTTCGATTGCCGGCGTTGTCGATACCGGAGATCGGTGAAGTTATTTTTCACTGTTTCTGCTTCTGGTGACCCGAATGTAGAGAAAAACAGCAGCCAAAATAGCGGTGAGAAGGCCACCAATAACAACGCCGCCACCAGCCACCGAACCATCGACGCTGCGCCTTTCCGTCGTCTCCTTCCCCGGAGACTCCGCTCCGACGTAGCTCTCTCTCTCCTCTAATGGATTCGGTGCTTCAGAAACTGCCCCTTCTCCTTCTCTTTTTAGAACATCATTCAAAGCTGTTTCTTTCTCCGACGAATGGTCAGGCACGAGCCTTGACTCCCCATGAATCGCCGTTGCTAACAAAGCAGCTGCCGTGAAAAGAACCAGATCAACTCTAGCCATGTTTACAGAGGAGAGAGAAAGAGGGAGAGAGAGAGAGAGAGGGGTTCCCGGTGATTACTGGGGGAACCGAGTAGATATGACACCAGGATGCGGGTTTGATTATTGTAATTTTACTTTTCTAAAAAGAATATCACTTTTTTAATTTAATCATATTTTTATTATCCTCTAATTCTTATTTTAAAAAAATATTCATCAATAAATGCTTTAAAATTGAGGGTATTTTTCAAATCACACAACTTTGATAATTATAATATTAATAACGTAATTACGAAGTTTAAAATATTTTTATATTAATATAAATAATGAACTAAAAACAAGTATTCACACCAAACAAATCCTAATCTTGGACTCCAAGCTACGCGGGGGTCCCCATTTGCTTTTTCCCCCATTCTTTTCCTCCTCATTTCCATTTGGTTACTTCTAGGTGTCGCACAATTATACGTTTTCTGTACCCGTAAAACCCTAATTGCTGTGAGACGATCAGCTCTGTTTTTGGAAACCCTTTTGCGATATGATTCAACTGTGATTCGATGGTGTCAATGTTTACTAGTGATTGTGACTCGTGTGATTAAGGTTTTCAGAGGTTATACTTGAAGAAAATTAGGGAGACAGAGATACGTTCGAGGTCCTGATTTGGAAACCCTAATTGCTTGTGGTTGGAATTGAAACTTGTCTGCCGGTTCGTCAAGAGTCGTGTGGGATCAATAGACCAATGTGTCCGTCGTTTTGGAACAGCAGCTTTCGTGAATAGAGACTAGTTTGAAACTATCATCTAAGTATAAAGTCATGATCTCTCGTTATACTTTCGTTGTTATCTAATGATTCAAATATATTTTTCACCACTTACATGTATTTTTGTAAAAATATAAAATTTTGACAGAATTTCACGACTTGAATAAATGAGAATAAAAAATATTCTATAAATTTTAAAGAGTTCAAATGCAGACTGCGTTTGTATTGAACACATTATGCGTCTGATCGGAGGTCACTACATTTGATGAGAATTCACTGCGTCCGTATTTTATATTTGATGAGAGGTCAGTTCGTTGATATCGAACGTTTGAAAAATTCAAAAAATTATTATTTTTAAATTTAAGCTTGCCTAATTATATGTCTTCTACACATAAAATCCTATTAGCTGTGAGATGATCGAGTTTTGAGCATTCTTTTTTGATACCCTTTTGCGAGATGATTCAAGTTTAAAAGACATGGATTTTTAGAGAAACAAAGATGTTGAAGAAGAAATGGAAACAGAAACATGTTTGAAACAACCATGGATAAGCTGACGAATAAAAAGACAAGTTTTTGTTGTTCGAAAATAAGTTGCAATTTAGGTAATTATAAAAGATTAAAAACAAATTTTGACCCTTAATTTTCTGAAAATTTGTTAAATAAGAACTGATTTTTCTGAAAATAAAATTTGAGTTCGTCGTATTCAAGAATTCTTGTCTCATGCGTCCGATCAAGGCATAATCAGACGTATGAAGCAAAAAATTATTGCATGATGCGTCCAAGCGAGACATGATCGGATGCATGAGTCAAAAAATTCTTACCTCATGCGTTCGATAATGCATCGTTCGGACGCATCATGTATCGCTAGGATAAAACATTTAATTTTTTTAATTTTTAATTAATTTGATTAATAAAATTTTATAAAATAATTTAAAATTTACGATAAAAGACCACCGTACTCTGAAAATTTTTAAAATTTTTTAATAGTTTATTATAATTTTTTTAATATATAAATAAAATAATTTTATTAAAATTAGGTAATAAAAATTTTAAACTTGTATGCTAGCCAATATATAACACAAAGTTTTATAAATTTTAAATTATTATTATTTATTATAATTTATTTAATACAAAAATAAAAATTATTTTTACTCGTTATAATAAAATTATACGTGACACTTTCTGGGAATTATTCTGCACAGCTGGCGAGAGCAGATCGAAGAACTGAAAGCTCCATAATGGCGGCCTCATTTTCCATCATGATATCTATCTTAATAATTGCCTTCTGCCCTCTGACTTTACCTCCATCTCTATACTACCTGCTCTGACATCGTCTTCCCCACCCCTCTCTTTCCTCCCCTGCATTTCCCGACACTCGGTAAATCGACTGCTTCCGGCCACTCGAATCGACCAGAAATGACAAGATATTGTTGTTCAAACTGAGTAATTATTCATAGTGTAGAACAAACATGTAGTCCATGTTCGAGTTTCTTCTTCGCTTTTTCTTATGAGTTTTTTTACAGACCCTAGAAATCCTAGACGACTACGAACTCGAGTTTCCGCTTACACTGCTACTGACGGTGGACGTGGTGAACGCACTCCGCCGGAAGGACCGGAAATCTGGCGGTGTCCGTACAGTAATCGTACACCATGTGGTTGGCTCGGACCCACTGGAGCTGATGGCTCTGGTGAACGTTCAGCTCGGCCAACGTCGGCTCCTCCCACCAGTGCTTCCTCTCCCCGGCGGGGCTGCTGCACTTCTTCGCATTCACCGCCGTCGTTGCCGGAACTTCGCACCCGTTAATCTGAAAGCCCGTGTAGGTGGCCATGAACGGCGCATGGGACCAGTCGGTCTTGACCCGTCCGCCCTGGGTGGCCCAATCGTCGGCGTTCCATATCGAGCTGTAGACGCCCATTGCTTGATCCTTGGGAAAGGGGATTCCTTTGTTCTCCATGTTGGCGTGCACTCTAATAGGTGTCTCGTCCACAAGAAATCTGAACAAAAAAAGTGAAGAACATTATTTCCATCAAATCGAGCCTAGCTGTAGCGAAAAAGACGCCGGCGACGGAGAAAACGACGATCGAGAGCTTACACAACTTGACGCTGGTGCCAGAAAATGGAGTAAGAATGGAAACCTTTGGTCGGATCAAACCAAAGATTCAATCTTTGCTCTCTATTTCCAACTCCATTAACGTAGACATTAGTCTGGACAGTGTATGGCTCTCCTGTTGTGTTCCCCAAGAACTCGAAATCAAACTCGTTGTGTTTCGGACCGTCCGATGACATCTGCAGAATCATAAAAGTTTACAGAGATAAGATAATCAATCGAAGAAGACGAAAACAATGAATGCCCTTCAAAATATGGCAAGATTCTTTACTGAACACAGCTGGAATCTCATAGTTATTATGGTAAAGTAAAATTGTCAGTGAAATTATTGGAGAGCGACCCAGATGAGATGAACGATTTAGTGAGCCATTATGAACGAGATTAAAGATTTACATAAAAAGCTGTAACAGTTCCAGCTGAGTCACCCTCTACGAGCTTCATCTGGACAGTCACTTTTCCGAACAAATACTTGCTTTTCGACGAAAACCCAGCACCTGAAAACCGCCATTAAAGGACTTCATAAGCTTCAGAATAATAACACGAGAGAGAAAAATGAATCGCCATTGTAAGTCTTGAAGTACCAGAAGAATTGTCGAGCTTGAGCTTGAGAAGCTCTCCTTCGTAGACGAAATGGTCCGACGCCCAGGCTGGCTGGAAAAGCTCGTCGAACTTCGACGAGCTCGCCGTTCCGATCACCAGAAAGATCACAGAGAAGATCAAGAGCCGGCCATTTTTAGGAGCTTTCACAGCCATTCTAGAGAGAGGGAGAGAGAGAGTGAGAGAGAGTTGATATGAAAGCCATACAGCGATGGCGTTTTATAGCGAAATCTGCTACGAGTTTCCTCCACAAGCCAGGAAATTCGGCTACTAAATATATTCCACGTCAGCAGATAATAATGCCACGTAAGTGTCCACGTAGGAATTAAAAAAAGCCGTTACTATTCCGGCGAGTCAACCGGTGCTGAGGCAAAGGTTGGCTGCGTCGGAGTGGATCGTAGTACGACATGATCCCCTTGGTTTCTGCTACAAAGCATGGGTGGGACAGTCACCAATTAAATGATGCCACGTATTGAACTCCAGCTGGACGGCATAATAGTCCAGTTGTCCGGGTCCACCAATTTCACATCACGAGTGAAATGAAAAATTATTAAGTTATTAAAACCCTCTAAATTTTATACTAAATTTAATAATTACATCAATTTATTCGTTAATTCTATCCAAATCCTTCGATTTAATTAAAATTTAATCATAAAATAACTATAAAACATTGAATCAATTATAAAATAAATGAAAATCTTTATTTATGATGTGATTACTGAGTTAAATAAAAAATTAGTATTATTTTAATTTTTAATTAATATTCAAACAATATAAATAATAAAATTAACCAAAGTTACTAATTAAATAAATAAATTAAAAATATATATGAAATTAAGAGGAATTAGTTTTAATATTTATTTAGGTGCTCATTTATGAATCACTCCAAATTTATCACCGCTGTCATAAATTATTCTGACAGTCGAGTAATAAAGAGCCACGTCATAAAGATATTTACGGTAGGTCTGAGTACTACGACAGCTGGCCGGAATTCAAAATCTACGTAAAAACAATTAAGGCTGCCCCCTTTATTTTCACAGCCTGTCATTTCCCATGCCCCCCTTTTAATAAAAATAAATAATAATAATATTATTTATTTAAATTGATCAATTAAATGAGGGAGCATCGGCATTTGAAAAGGTGGAGGGGTAGGTTTAGCTTAATTTACATTAATCATCATTACGAGTCTATAATTGAATGTTTAATCATTGCTTTATATTTTAGTCTGGGGAGAAAACCAATTGTTCGTGTACACAAAACAAAGCCTTGCTACTTTATCTTTGGCTGATGATGTATTTTTCAATAATTAATATATGATTATTTTTAAAGTATTGCCACGTATGCAAATGAACTCTGAATTCCTCTTCTCGTTCTTATTTATTAATTTACTCATATTTATTTGGGTTAAAACTCCAAAAAATTTAAATTTTTGTTAAATAGTTCAAATCGAACCTTTTGAAATTTTAGGCTTTTTAGACACATTTGTAAGATTTACTATAATTTGCGTTATTTATCCAAAACTTAGGTATTTTTTGAGTTTTAACCCTTTTTTATTTTAACTAATTTATGATTAATTAGAGAAAGAAAAATAGAGTTTATATAATTTATTCATTTTTCTTCGTATGTGTTTAAATTTGGGCACGAGAAATGTGTTACCACTATTAAATGTTGAGGAGGTGATATCTCCTGGCTGCCTGTCGCTTACCCGTGAACCCTTCTGCATTATTTAATTGCAACTTTATTTTATTTTCTCTATTTTCATTCAATATAAATTCTGAAATTGTTTAAAAAAAAACCAAAACTAGTTTGGGTCGATTTTAAAATTGACTTGAATTGAATCGCTCGATTTTTGGTCTTCAATACGTAACCGCAAACTGACCCAAATTATTGGAACTAAATCAAAATATCTCGGTTTGGTTCGGTTCGGGTCAATTTAAATTTGATTAATTTTTATTAAATAATTAATAAATTCGACCACAAATAATAGTTATTGAATCTGTACAATGAATTGAACTCAAGAACAACAATTGATTTTGAGACAGATTATGAACACAGCCAAGGCAGAGTTCCAGAACTCATGTTTTTACCTCTCCAATTTCTCCACCTTCCATTGCATTCCTTCGAAATATTCGGTTTTTTCAGAACCATGGAGTAGACTTCGAAGCTTGCATTGCCGATCGATCAGAGCTTGTATCGACGGTCTTGGAGGAAATTTTGGGTTTTTCAAAACACGAAAACATGCTTCTGTCGATAATTTCTGGTAGTTAAGCGCATAACATATCTTCGTCTTTTCCTCTTTCTCCAATCCGGAATGTACCTTGAAAAACAAGACATAATCCATTCATTCCGAATTCTAATCGATCGGAAAAGGTCGTTTTTTTAACAGGAGGATCGTTAAAATACCTGAAGATAAATGTTGATACTGCTGTACATTTGATCGAACGAATCTCTAGCGGAATCGGGCAGCGCCATGGCAAGAGCGATGAACTTCGAAGGCTTTAAACAAGGATCAGGAGCTACTTCTGCCATGTATAAATCCATTAAACTCCCAACTCTCTTCAGTTGAGCTTGAACAATTCTTCCATTAGTGAATGCTTTCGGAAATCGAAGAACAAGATTCACATCATATAAACAGCTAGTCCCGATCAGAGATGGTATTAGCAAAATGTCGAGAGTTGCGTCGTCCAATCGTAAACCGATCATTATCTCCAACTTACTCCTGCTACTCTTGTTTAGATTCAAACCCAAAACAACTCGAAGAATTTCGAACAAACTCTTGAAAGAAACTGTGGATTTTCGAGAGTGCAGAACACATCGATTACAACCTCCATAACTTTTATCTTCTCAGCTGCGTTTGCAGTCGAAAGCTTTGATTTCTGGTAGTGAATTAAGAACTTAGAAACAAACGCTTGATCGCACTTACAAACAATCATCGAATTTGTAACAATTCTGACTGATTCTGGATTCAAGAACAAGAGATCTTCAAGCCACCAAGCTGCTCGAGAGAAGCTCATCTTCGAGCTCTCTGTGCTATCAGGCGAAGAAGAAGACAGGGAAGGATTCGATTCAGTCCCCATAGGCATCCTTTCGATAAGTGTTTCGATGCATTTTTCGAATATAATCGAAGATTTTGACTCGTTAATTCCCTTTTGAGTTTGTTTCAGGCAAACCAAAAGATCTGACCACGTCCAAAAGTTGATATCTTTGATGAATCCATCCAACTTTTCGATCAAATTGAGATTTCCCAAGACCGATTTGTTCATTTCCATGAACTCTGCAGCAGAATGCAAGAAGGGTATATTGGAAGGACTTATTTCAGTCTTTCCATTGCCATAACAGAACTTCAATAGAAGCTCAAAGCTCTCTGGCCCACCTGGAAAATCATGAAATATTACTTTAAGATTTCTCATGCTACCCTTCGATCTATCAAACAATTTCCTCAGCCTGCCCGAATATGAAGCAACAGTTTTCTACATATGCAGCCAAGAACACAATTCAATATTTAAACAATCTTTGAACTTGAAGTATAATTCCAACAGAGAACGAAAGAAGCCGTTAAAAACTATAAATTCTGACAGAAGCAATTAAAACAACAAGCTCCAAATCAAAGCAGAGGAGAAAGACAAATGAAAGTATGTCATAAATGATCTTACAAACAAGCCTTTAGTCCTAGTTCCACTCAGCAGCAAGAAAAACAAGGAAATAATTTTAAATATGAGCATCAAAGGTTCATAAATGACTTCATTGACTGACAGGAGCAATAAATTTCCCTCAAATTACTAAGCGGTGATAACAAGTATGCTAAAATGAGAGAGCCATTCTTGAAACAAGCCAAGGAAGCAAATTGTAGAAACTAAATGTAAGCAAAAGGTACAACTCGATTAGAAATTCAAAAACACGAGTAGAACAGTAAATCTAACCTAAAATCACAGAGAAACGGATGAAAGGAAGGGGTTAGAAGGAACTAGATAGGACAAATTCAGAAAAATCAGAAAAGTTTGAAAAAAACTACTGTAGGTTTTACCTTGTCCACCATGAAAGTTTCTTCCCCATTGACATCCACTTCAAGATCACAGCAAACTTCCATCGCAGAAAGCAGCAAGAAAACCCAAAAACCAGCTCAACGAGGCTTTTCCAATAATAATGGTGGGAGAAGCTCGATTTCACTGTAGACGTAAATAAATACTGAAAGAGGCGAAATAGGGAGTGAGGGGGAAAACAAAGTTTATTCTGAGAAGGGTAAAAAGACAAACAGAAGAAGTGAGGACATTTGACTCAGCAAAGAGATGACTATTCAAAATAGAAAATAATTCAGAAACACGGTGGTATCTCCATCCTCTTCTTAAACCACATTCAGGGATGAACAGAGTGAGAAGAGAAAAGAAGACAGGCAAATGAAGAAGCTAGAGAGAGAAAGGGAGAGAGAAAGAGAAAGAGAAGACATTCATACAGGAAACAACGAATATTGATCCAAGGAAACAACGTTTCTTAATCAGAAAAAGAGATGATCCTTAAAAACTTAAAGAATGAGAAAACTGTGGGGTTTTTACAGAAATGAGACTTAGAGATACATCAAGTTTCGTTCATGGCTTCCACAGAAGCTTTTCTTCTTCCCTCTCGTAGCTTCGTCGGCGCGGCAGAGACCGCCGGTTCACGGCGTCGTTAAACGACGGAGCTGTCCACTTGGCCCCTATTTTCCCTCGGAAACAGGGAAGACTTGGATTTACATGTGGGCCCCACTACTCAGTGGATTCAAAAGATGTTGGGTGAGACCCGGATAACATTTGGGTGGACCCGTTTGCTTCCGAATCGGATGGTAGAGGTTAGATTACTGTGGGGCCCAGTAAGCATCGACGGTTTGAAGTTGCTTTTTCTCTCGAGCGGACAGGACAGCAGGGATAAATGGGAGATTGAACAAATAATCCCCCAAGTTGTTTATATTTGAATTTCCAATTAAAATTAAATCAATATTTTAAAATAATAATTTTATGCATTTAATATAATAATTCCATTCTTGCTAATATGCTATCTTAGCCTTTTATTAGTGGTATGATTATCGTTGTTTTATTTTAGACAAATAATAACTTAAAAATGGGTCGTGTACTCGTACNAATGATCCGAAAAAATAAAAACCGAAAAGAAAATAAGAAAATGAAGCTTTCGTCTTCAGACTAACGAAGAAGAACACAGCCCCAGAGAAATCCGAGGATTTGGCGTTCGAAGACGGGAAGGAAGTTTCATTTTAGGACTGAAATTGTTGTCGAGCGAGTGATTTCTTGAGTTTCTCTTCTTTCGCTCCCCTTGATCCGTGTTTTTCCTGGTCTTATTCTACTCGTTCCGAGGTTTATTGCAGCTGGATTTTGTCGCCGATCTGTTCGCTCTTACCTTATTTTCTATTTGGTGGATTCCTCCTTTTTTTGCTTCAATTTCTTTTCCTGCCTTCTTCGTTTGTTATCACGCGGTTTTTGTAATTGACGGCTCCTTCGATTCGAGGTTTGTTATCGCAGTTTGGTTGGTTTTACTCTATGAATTTCTGCATTGGCTGGTAATGTTTCCGGTGTTTTTTTACTTGGCTAGGGCTTTCTTTGATTGGAGCGAGAATCGAATGATCGCGAGGGAATTGCACATGAGCATCAACAGCCCTGGAGGACCAAAGATTTAGGGCTTTGAGTTTCGTTGGAGGGTTATATGTCCATGGGAGATGGAGGTGTCGCATGCATGTCTTTGCAGCAGCAGCATATCATGGAGACATTTCCAGTTCCTACGGATAAGACGCTTTGTGGAGTCAACAGTAATGGTAATGGATTCAGTTCCGAGTCGTCCACTAAACTTGGAAGTACCGAGCGAAAGAAGAAAATGAAGGTGAAGAAGGATAAACTTGCAGCGAAGAACACTCAGTTGAAGCGAGGTCACGTGGCTGGATTGAGTAAAAACTCGACGAGTAATTTAGAAGATGCTGATGTTGAAAATGGTGAGGTCAATGTGCAGAAAGAAGAAGTGGAAGAGGGTGAATTAGGGACACTGAAATGGCCCGGAGCTGAAGTGGAGAATGGGGAATTTTTGCCTGAAAAGTCAAGGAGAAGTGAAATTGAGATGGGTGAAGTTGGAGAGAAATGGAGGAAAGGAGTAGAGAAGGGAGGTTTTTTCCCACAAAATGGCGCCCAGGGGATAGGGAATCTTGTAACTCCAGAAAAGAGTAGAAAAGGGGATTCTGATAAAGGAAATTTCGGGTCCTGGAGGGCTGCTAAGGATGAAAATGAAATTGAAAAAGGAGAGTTCATTCCAGACCGGTGGCAGAAAGGTGAACTGATGAGGGATGACTACTCTTATGCTAAACCACGGAGATACGAGCTGGGAAAGGAGAAAGTGAGGAAGTATGATAGTGATCGAATCTCGCCTGCTGGAAAAAATTCAGCTGATGATTTTTCCTGGAGGAAAGAACCGAACAGAAGTGGAATTGAACATGGGAAAAGCACATCCAGGTGGGAGGGTTTCCAGGAAAGAAACCCAAGGATCAGTTCAAAAATTGTGGACCAGGACAATATCAATAAGAACGAGTACAACAATGATAAGAATAATGGAAGGGACTATTTGTCTGGCAATAGCTTGAAACGGTATGGCACTGATTCAGATGGTATTGAGCGTAAGCATTTTTCAGATTATGGTGGTTTAAAAAGCCGACGATTCACAGATGATGGCATTCGACCAGCTCAATCCGAGCATCATTCTCGACTCTCCATGGAGAAGTCTTATAAAGTTTCTTCTTCCTCAAAATTGTCTTCATCTTCTAGGCATTATGATTCCCCTCTATCTTCTAGACTATCTTATGAAAGGCACGGGCGTAGTCCAGGCCATTCTGAGAGGTCCCCGCGAGATAGGGCTCGATATCACAATTACCGGGATCGAAGTCCTGTCCATCGGGAGAGATCTCCATATAACAGAGAGAGATCTCCTTTTAGCTGTGAGAAATCCCCATATGATAGAAGTAGACACTATGATCACCGACCTAGAAGTCCTTCATATGTTGAGAGGTCACCCCAAGATCGAGTCCGATACAGTGACCGTAGAGACAGGAACTCCAGTTATCTGGATCGATCTCCTTTCGATTATAATCGTTCCAACAGCCATAAAGAAACTGCTAAAAAAAATGGAACATGTGAAAAATTCAATGCCCAGTTTGGCAATAGGGTCCAAGAAGATAAGAGCTTTCAGAAGGATCTACGTGGAAGGGACTCAAGTTCTCTAGCCAAAGAAGCTCCAGAAAAAAACAGCATCCGCAGCCGTAATGAATCTGTTGATATAAGCGGAAGCCATGAAGAAAAGTCTCAAACTCCTACTGTTTTAACTGCAAATTGCAAAGAATTTTCTCATGAATATGTTGCTTGTGAAGAGCCTCCTTCTATGGAAGAAGACATGGATATATGTGACACTCCACCTCATGTTCCTTTGACAACCGATTCATCCTCTGGGAAATGGTTTTATGTTGATTATTATGGTGTGGAATGTGGACCTTCTAAATTGAGCGACCTAAAGGTGCTTGTGGAAGAAGGGGCTCTAGTGTCTGATCATTTAATCAAGCACATTGATAGTGATAGGTGGTTCACTGTGGAGAATGCATTTTCACCTGTATTGGCTTTAAATTTCTCATCCATTGTTTCTGACTCTGTTACTCAGCTAGTGAGTCCTCCTGAACCTCCTGGTAATGTATTGGTAGATGCTTTAGATATTCTTCAGGATTGTGAGTCCCCTGAATTTGGCATTGGGAACAGTGAGGGGCAATCCATGACTTTAGAACCACCAAACTTTTACCCAGACAATTGTGAGGCTTTTTCTGAGTCTTTAGAAGATCTTCGCGTTGATGAAAGAATTGGAGCTCTTCTACAGGGGGTCACAATTATTCCTGGGAGAGAACTTGAAAGCGTTGGGGGTAAATATTTATATTCTTCTACCTTTTCAGTTTAATATGATTAATAACTGTTGTGGTTTACTGTTAGTATTATGGAGATTTTATGCGTTTTTTGAATTAGTTTCCTGGATTTATCTCTGTGCAGAAGCATTGCAGATGACATTTGACATGAATGCCTCAAAGAACAACTTTGATAACTCTGAAGACGTAGTGTCGGGTAGTTTCATCTATTCACTAGCTATTTTGATTCTTTTCAATCTGATCAATTTGAAGCTCTTTATGCATTATAATATATCTGGAAGGTCCAAAAATTGAATATGGTTATTTGGAGTGCCTGTGTCAGGTCATGAAAATGTGAGTACTTGAATGTAAGTTTAGTTGTAGATGTATTTAGCAAGGTCCAGGGGATGTGCAGAATGTTGGTGGTTTGGCCTTGCGGAGAAAGCACATATCCTCTTTTTTCCCCTGGTTTTATTTTTAGAAAAAAACTAGAACTAGGTTGAAGCTCCATGATCTTCTTTAGTTTTGCATAGTCCATCTACTGATAAAAATTCTAAAAGGTTAAGATATCCAGTAGACATTTGGAAGCAGATCAATACTTTGTCTGTATCTGTTCTTGCTAAAATCTCACAGAATCTTAAAATAGGAAGGTTTTATTTTATCTTTAAACTTTGCAATCGAAAATTTATATAAAGCTGAGAAGACAAAAGATCAGATATTTCTTATTTGTGCTCTTGAACACACATTGATTTAGCTGAAGATGACTTAAAATTTTGCAGGTTTCTCTTTTGATCAAGCTCTTTTTGATCATCAGTTTGATCAGAAAACTGATAAATTACCAAAATATTCTGAGATCAAGTTAAAAGATGACGAAGAATCCAAGTTAAGCGTCATGTCAGGTCAGAACTGTGGTTTTACTTATGTTGATTCAGATGACTGGTTTTCTGGTCGTTGGTCATGCAAAGGTGGTGATTGGAAAAGGAATGATGAAGCTGCCCAAGATAGACCTTCTAGAAAGAAACTTGTTCTTAATCATGGGTTTCCTCTATGCCAGATATCAAATGCTGGTTACGAGGACCCTAGGCATCATGAAGATGACCTGTATTGTCCTTCTCAAAGCAAAAGACTTGATCTACCACCTTGGGGATTTTCCTGTCCAGATGATAAGAATGATTCTGGTGATGTAAGTAGAACAGTGCAAAGTAAGCTAGCAATTAGTCGGGGAGTGAAAGGAACTATGTTGCCAGTTATTCGGATTAATGCTTGTGTGGTGAAGGACCATGATTCATTAGCTTCTGAGCTTCGTGTGAAAGTCAAGACAAAGGATCGGTATTCATCAAGATCTAGGCCGCAGTCAGTTACTAGTGATGACAAGAGATCATCTGCAGAGAGGGATATTCAATCAAAATCTGTTGGCAATCAACGCTCAAATGGTCATAGGAAGACATCTATCAATGTCCCTAAAGATCGTGTTTGCACTGCTGATGACTTGCAACTGCCTTTGGGTGATTGGTACTATCTTGATGGGGCTGGACATGAACGTGGCCCTTTATCAATTGCAGATCTACATTTGTTAGTTGATGAAGGTTTGATTCCAAGGCAAAGCAGTATTTTTAGAAAATCTGATCAACTTTGGGTTCCGGTAATTTCTGCTTTTGAGAGTTATCAACTAGAAACCACTGTCAAAAGTCAACAAGAAAAAAGCTCTACCTGTAGTGAAAGTTCAGCAGGCACTCTTTCGCAGTTTGATGTTTCTGACCCCGAAGAATGTAAATCGAATCTCACTTTGTTTAACATTCGTCACCCTCAGTTCATTGGTTATACACGTGGAAAGTTGCATGAATTTGTTATGAAATCGTACAAGAGCCGTGAATTTGCAGCAGCTGTAAATGTGGTTTTAGAAACTTGGATCAATGTAAGACAACCAAAGAAAGAAATGGAGAAGCACACACACTGGAAATCAGGCAAGTATTTTATTTTATTTTTCAATGTGCAGATTTTCTTGTGTATTATTTTGTAGCAAGAAACATAATTTTATCTTTGTTACCCCTATTTCACAGTTTCTTATATCATAAATACATATCCAGAGACATTTTCACAGTTTGTTTTCTTTTCATATTTGTGTTTCTCATTTTGTTGGTTCATCTTCTTCTAAAAATTATCTCATCAGATGATGTATTGCACTTTTTGACTTGTTTATTGGGGATTGGTTTACTGTATAGAAATTGATGCACGCGTGAAAAAAAGAGCTCGAATTCTGCCAGGCGAATTTGAAGAAGACTATGAAATGGAGGCAAATGCAGATCAAAAGGAAGAGTCTACATTTGAGGACCTTTATGGGGATTCTTTTTTCAGTAAGGAAGAGAACACATATTCAGACTCTTCAACCGGATCCTGGGGTTTACTGAATGGTCAAGCTTTGGCTCGAGTATTTCATTTTCTGCGTGCAGACTTGAAGTCCCTTGCATTTGCTGCTTTAACTTGCAAGCACTGGAGAACTGCTGTCAGGTTTTACAAGGGCATTTCTAGGCAGGTTGACTTCTCATCTTTGGGTGCTAGCTGTAGTGACTATAAACTCAGGAATATCATGGTAAGTGCACTTTTATATTTTGGCTTTTGTTTTCCTTGAGCGGTTGGGTTTTTCTTTGTGAAATTTATCTCTCTTTTGCAGAGTGGTTATAACGAAGAAAAGGTTGATTCGATGGTTCTACTTGGTTGCACAAATATTTCGTCCCCTGTGCTTGAAGAGATTCTTGCTTCATTTCCTTTGTTATCCTCAGTAGATGTCAGAGGATGCACAAAGCTTGGTGAGTTGGTTTATAAATATACTAACATGAACTGGATTCAGAAGCGAAGCTCGTTTGGGTCAAACAGCTTTGAGGAAGGACACTGTAAAATAAGAAGTCTTACTCAGATTTCAGACAAATATTCATCTCTTTCAAAACCCAAGGGGTTAACAAGTGATAATGATGAGTTTGGTGAGCTCAACGAGTATTTTGAAAGTGTTGATAAAAGGGATTCAGCCGATCAACTCTTTCGCCGTAGCTTATACAAACGTTCCAAGCTATTCGATGCTCGGAAGTCCTCATCGATCCTTTCTAGGGATGCCCGTATGAGGCAATGGGCAATCAAGAAATCAGAAATTGGTTATAAAAGAATGCAGGAATTCCTGGCTTCAAGTTTGAAGTCCATCATGAAGGAAAACACTTTTGATTTCTTTGTGCCAAAGGTGTAGTTGCATTTTTTAAGCATTGTTCTATGTTGGCATTTGATGTTTAAGTCTCTCAACTTAAGAGTCTATTATTTTATAATTACGTCTTCTTTTAGCTTGTACATCAAGTCAACACATTCTCATATTATTCTCTCATTACCCAGGTTCAAGAAATTCAGGATAGATTAAGAAAAGGTTATTATATTGGCCATGGACTAAGTTCTGTCAAAGAAGACATCAGTAGAATGTGCCGGGATGCAAAGTAAGCTTTCTTTTGTTCTTTTTTGGTATGAATTATCTCAAGTCAAATATTGGCTTTAGTGGAATGTTGTTGATCACTTTGTCGCTGTTTATCTGTTGTTATTTTCTATAGTAGAGAATATTCTTTTTTTTCTTAATATGGTCAATTTTGTCTTCTTGTACTACTATGGTTATTTAGAGTCCCCTTTGCCAGCACCTTGAATATTTGTCTAGTTTTTAGCATTTGAGGTAAGAGAATGTGATATTTTGTGTAGTTTCTTTAAGCATCAAAGGGCAAGTTTTGTTATGGCTTTTAGATATTTTCTCTTTTGGTTTGCCATGTTTGGTATATTTTCTGGATTGGAGGTGATCGGCTTGTATCCTTCTGTTTTGGTGCAGAGCAAAAAACCGAAGTGATGCCGGAGACATCAATCCAATACTTACATCATTTATTCAACTTGCTTCGCGTTTGGAAGGAAGCATTAAGTCATCTATTGAAAAAGAAGGGAAGTTAAAGTCATTGGAAGATGATTCTACTTCAGTAGTCACTTCAGCTACTGCCTCAAAGTACAGAAAGAAGCTAAGTAAAACGTCTAAGGAGAGGAAATATAAGAACAAGAGTAGCGCCGCCTCTTTTGCTAGTGGGGGTTTAGAATATGGAGAATATGCCTCTGATAGAGAAATCAAAAGACGCTTATCGAGATTGAATAAAAGAGCTATGGAATCTGGAAGTGACACGTCAGATGATCTTGAAAGATCTTCAGGGAAGAGCGAGAGTGAGAGCAGTGTCTCAGATACGGAAAGTGATTTAGATGTTCGGTCTGAAGGTCAAACTGGGGAATCTAGAGGGGATGATTATTTTACACTCAATGAGCGTTTTGATGTTACCACAGATGATCGAGAATGGGGAGCTCGGATGACTAAAGCAAGCCTGGTACCTCCTGTTACTAGAAAGTATGAAGTTATTGATCAATATGTTATTGTAGCAGATGAGGAAGAAGTGCAACGAAAAATGAGAGTATCTTTACCCGATGATTACAATGAGAAGCTCAAAGCACAAAAAAATGGCACTGAGGAGTTGGACATGGAACTTCCAGAAGTGAAGGAATACAGACCTAGAAAAGAGCTGGGAGATGAGGTTTTGGAGCAAGAAGTTTATGGGATTGATCCCTATACGCACAATCTTGTACTTGATTCTATTCCAGATGGGTTGGATTGGCCTCTTCTGGATAAGCATTTGTTTATTGAAGATGTGCTGCTGCGGACACTGAATAAGCTTGTTAGGAACTTCACTGGGACTGGGAACACCCCTATGATGTATCATTTGCAGCCGGTTATTGAAGAAATTGAAAGGAATGCCGAGGCTTGGGATAGACGGACCATAAGAATATGTCAGGGTATCCGGAAAGCTATAGAAAATAGGCCTGATGACAAATATGTAGCCTACAGAAAAGTAAATATAATGGCTTTTCTTTGGCACTTGACATTACCAAGATTCTTAGTGCTAATGGATTATTATGATTTTCTTGGTAGGGGCTTGGGGTTGTTTGCAATAGAGAGGGAGGTTTTAACACGGATGACTTTATTGTAGAGTTTCTGGGAGAGGTATGGCTGAAATCTCTTCGTGAATCATAATATTGTTGCTCTTTTTATTGGATGGCTCATCTCCGTCCTGAGATACTGAATTAGTACATCATTTACATAGACAAAGTCTCACAAGTATTGATGTTATTTCTGTTTTCGACGTTTTGCATTATCTTCACTAATCAATAGAGATTATTTTCTTTCATAAATAACTCAAATAGGTTTATCCTGTTTGGAAATGGTTCGAGAAGCAAGATGGCATTCGATCTTTGCAGAAAAATAATAAAGATCCGGCTCCAGAATTTTACAACATTTATCTTGAGAGGCCTAAGGTTCATCTCTCTTGATAGATTTTTCTGGGTTAATACAACTTGTAGAACAAGATTAGCATTTTTTAAAAACTTTTTAAACTTGTGGCAGGGTGATGCTGAAGGTTACGATTTAGTTGTGGTTGATGCCATGCATAAGGCAAATTATGCAAGCCGAATTTGTCATTCTTGTCGGCCTAATTGTGAAGCGAAGTAAGTTCTGTTACACAAATGGGTTATTTTTATTTAATTGATTTTTTTCCTGAGAAGAGTATGCTAGAGAATTCGTCACTTTTGTCGGCCTAATTGTGAAGTGAAGTAAGTTCTGTTACTTAAATGCTTGAGAAGCTTTTCATTGAAATTTATTATATTTGTTTTCATATACAGGGTTACCGCTGTAGATGGTCATTACCAGATAGGAATTTATGCTGTCCGGGATATTCAACATGGAGAGGAGATCACGTTTGATTATAATTCTGTTACAGAGGTGTCTTTTTTTACCTTAGAGACTTATTTTAAACATTTATGTGATTCATGTGATCATGATGCTGCTTTCATTTACAGAGCAAGGAAGAATATGAGGCATCTGTCTGTTTATGTGGTAGTCAAGTTTGTCGAGGCAGCTATTTGAATTTGACTGGGGAAGGAGCATTTCAAAAGGTTCATATTATAAGACAAGTTTCTTTTCAAATTGAACATTGGTCCTTGACTTTATAATTTGTAAATTATTTTATTCTTTCTGAGGGGAGTTTTTCTCAACGACCTTTAATTTTTCTGTAGATTTGAAATGTGGGTTTTGAAGTTCTCTTTCTTCAGTTGAACTACTTGTCCATTTATCAGGTATTAGAGGAGTGGCATGGAATCCTGGATCGCCATCACTTGATGGTTGAAGCTTGTGAAATAAATTCAGTAACTGAAGAGGATTATCTTGACTTGGGGAGGGCTGGTTTGGGCAGTTGTTTGCTTGGTGGTCTCCCAGATTGGGTTGTTGCTTATGCAGCTCGTTTGGTACGAAACTTTGGTATCTATTTGTTATTCTTTTAGTTTACAACTACCCTTCACTTTCTTCTGACTTTTATTTTGGTTGAAGATGAGATTCATCAATTTTGAAAGAACAAAGCTTCCTGAGGAAATTCTGAAGCATAATTTAGAAGAAAAAAGAAAGTACTTTTCAGATATATGTCTTGAGTTAGAGAAGAGTGATGCTGAGGTTCAGGTAAACTAAATTAGTTGCATTTTTGTTTTGGTTTTATTGTTAATAACGCAATGTAGATTCTCATTTTTTTTTTAACAATTTAGGCTGAGGGTGTGTATAACCAAAGACTTCAGAACTTGGCTGTTACTCTGGACAAGGTGATTTTTTGTTTTTTTTCTCTCGCGGGGAATGAATATTTACACTGTTTCGTTTATTTTAGTAAAGGAAAGCTGATTGAAAAATTATTAGAGCAAAGAGTGAATTAGATGGACAGTGAAATTCGACCAAATGCATGTGATAAGAATTTAATCAAACAATTTTATAATTTCCAAATTGATTTTGGTAGGAAAATCTTATTTAGATTTATTATCTTCAGTTTTTCCTCGATTTTTTATGATTCCATGAAGTCTTTAGGAGAGAGCATAGTTAAAATTTATCACGAAGAAAGATTCGATCTCGAGTTTTATTTGTTTCTTTGTTTTACTAGGTGCGGTATGTTATGAGATGCATTTTTGGAGACCCAAAAAATGCTCCGCCTCCGTTGGAAAAGCTAAGTCCAGAAGAGACTGTTTCTTTCCTATGGAAGGGAGAGGGATCACTTGTGGAGGAGCTTCTCCTATCCATGGTTCCGCACGTGGAGGAAGCCTTGCTAGATGAACTCAGGTTAAAGGTTCATGCTATTGATCCAATGGAGTCTGTTGACGTGCAGAAAGAACTTCAAAGATCTCTTCTATGGTGATATACATTTTTCTGTTTATGCTTCAACTTCTTGAAAGTTGCTTTTATTAAAGAGAAACATCTTCGTGTTTTTTAAGGTTGAGAGATGAAGTTCGGAATCTTCCATGTACATACAAATCTCGTCACGATGCCGCTGCTGACTTAATTCATATTTATGCTCACACAAAATGTTTCTTTAGGATACAGGTCGGTATCTGGTGAATTATGAGTCTGGAAAAACTTCTTTTTTTTATTAATGTGTTATATTAGTTTTTTGATTGTTGGTGAACTACTCTTCTTTTTTCTCAGAAATACAAAGCAATAACATCTCCCCCAGTCTACATCAGTCCACTTGACTTGGGACCGAACTATGTGGATAAGATAGGGTCCGGTTTTCAGGAGTATTGCAAAACTTATGGAGAGAATTATTGTTTAGGACAGCTGATTTTTTGGTATAATCAGACAAATGCTGAGCCGGACTGTAGCTTGGTTCGAGCAGGTATAGGCTGCTTGTCACTACCAGACATTAATTCCTTCTATGCAAAGGCGCAGAAGCCTTCAAAGCATCGTGTTTATGGCCCAAAGACCGTGAGGTTTATGCTGGCAAGAATGGTGAGTTGGTTTCCTGTTTATTGCGACTAAGCAATTTCAGAAAATTTACGAGTTTTAAGATAGAGTGGATTGACATCTTCATGGCTAGAAACTAATGCTTGGATAATAGGTTTTTGGGCAATATTAGAATTGAAACCCTTAAATTATCATCTTCTCTGTTTCTTAAGAAGTGCACAGCTTTACTAAGTGTCAATTTAGGAGCTTAGATGTGATGGATTTTTGTGTGTCAGGAGAAGCAGCCCCAAAGATCGTGGCCGAAAGATCGGATATGGTGTTTCAAGAGCTCTCAGAACGTGCTGGGTAGTCCGATGATGGACGCGATTCTTTACAACACGACGTTGGACAAGGAAATGGTGCGATGGCTGAAGAACAGACCTGCAATATTCCAGGCAATGTGGGATCAGTAGGACCTTAATATATTTTTTTGCAGGAGTTAGGAATAGAAAACTGTAGCTCTCAGTAAGGAATGTAGCAACCTCTTGTGTACATGGTTAATTGGAATCGTATTACCCCCTCATTGCCTAGCTTCCTCCTCTATTCTTGTGTACAGTCTTTGTTGGGCTTCTCTAATTTGTAATTCTTTTTTCCTTCTAGTGTAGCTATTTTTCTCAATCAAACCTTCTTTTTGGACTTATTTCACTTAACTTCAACATCAAATTACAAACACATTTCATTTTGTCAATGTAAAGGCTTTTCAATCAGGCATTCAAGCCTCCTGCTGAGACGAGCTCTCGTCGTCTGACCTAGACTCATGCATTCACCATCGGCTGTGAATATCTGTAAGTTGTCGATTCTCAACCGAAGTTGTCTCTGTTTGATTTGCTTTGTTCTTATATCTCTTTGTTGTTATCGTTATTGGACCATCTCTAACCTCTTTACATGATTTATCGAGCATAAACAGGAAATCACGCACTGTCGCGAATAATCTCAAGCCTTTGTCCTTTCCAGAATTTCCATGGAAGTAATCCCCAGTGCTCTTTACCAGAGACCGAATTCTCTTCTCTTCTTGTAAGATCTCCATGATGTCTGGTTCTTTTTTGTGCTACAAAACTGGTAAGTGAGTTGTAGAATCCACTTTTTTCATCAAGGCTCTGCATCTCAGTTTATTTTAACGTGCGAATTGCAGAGTATCGAGACTTCATCTTAAGGCTGCCGAGATCTATTACTGAAGCTTTTTTGACATCTTCAAGCTCGGTGCAGCTTCATCGACCAGATCTTCAGAGTACTCTGACTTTATGTTTGATATGCTCTGGCCTTCTTTCGCTGTTCTTGCTGCTCGAACACCCTCGGATCTTACCATCTCCTGCGCAACAAAGTGCAGTAGTGTAGTTTTCCCATCTGCTCCTTTTACGTCGGCCAGTTTCAAGAGCGTGTCGAGTTTAAACGCCTGTGCCCCTTCCACGGTAGGTCCCGTCATTCATTCTATTACTGGTTTTAAGAACAACTTCTAAGAGCTTTAAGAACCACATCAAATTACAAACTAAATGATTGTTGGATTGTAGTTCTTATTAGGATTCTCACCTCAAGCGTTGCAAAGGAGGCATTAATGGCAGAGATTTCCTCCTGAAGGGAGGACATGAAGAGAAGTGAATCTATTCTTTGAAAGCAAATGGGATGTCTACGATTGCTTCGAGGAACGGTTCTGCCGGGCTGAGTTGAGAAAGGTCTCCGGAAAATAGTCTTAGTTTCAACTCCTCTCCGGTGCCACTTCAACAATGTTCCGACCAGTTCGACCGGAAGTTTGTTCCCTGATTTAAGATTAGCTTAATCTTTACTTGTGACTGACTGACCGGATTGAAAGATGAAATTAAAACCTTGTTTCAAGGCTTCGACGACATCTTCTGTAGTGACGTTTAAAGCTCGGAGAAGAATGTGTGCCTTTTAGGATTTATGCACGGCATTTGTCATGTTAAGGCAAGAACGACCTAATATTTTGTATATTGTGAGAGTAGGGTCTATATTTGTAGGCTTGGGCACGAGTTGGTTCGAGTTGATCTTGTAAATGACATGAGCCGACAAATTTAGTTTTCGGTTTAAAACCCGAAACAGAAGACCGAGCAGTACAAATTATGCAGAGCAAGCTTTTAGACCTTCTCAAAACAAAATTTAACAAAACTATATTATGATGATAAGCAAATCGGTTTGCGCAAAAGAGAAGAGAAACCGGATGATGTAGGTTCTGACAACTAGGGGTGGGCATGGGTCAGCCCACTCGGTTTATCTTGAAATAGAATCGAAACTAGAATTCATGGTTATGGATTTTTTGAACTAGCACTGGAACTAACGATTACAGTTTTGTTTCGGTTTTAACTTAGTTTTATTTTATATTTGAAAAAAATAAAATATATCCATAAAATATATATTTTTATTTTATAACAAATTTTAGAATTTATATCGAATTTTATTAGGTTTGAGTCGAATTTTATTCGATTTTAAAACTTTTTTGACTCATAGGTTTTTACTCATAAAAACTAGCATCGGCCCATAAATAAAGATTTTTAAAAAATTAGAATTAAGAACAGATTAAAATCGACAGTTTCGGTCTAATTTAAGGTTCTGATCTGATTTTACACACCCCTATTGACAACTATGCCAAAACGGAATCTAAAGTGACCAACTTATAAAAATGTGCATAGATGTAACTCATCTAGCTGTGACAATGTCAATGAAAGTTGTGAGTTAATTAATGATTTATTCAACGGATGGATTAATAAACTCAACTATGCACGCAGCTGAAAACTGTGAAAACTGGAATATCCGATCTTCCATTTTTCATCATCATCATCATCTTCTTCTTGTTGTTCTTAGAACTGAGAAAATCCAGTTCAATTTTGAGCCGTTTCTTCTCCGGCAGATCTGAAAATGGGTATTCATTCTTCGCCGAGCTCCCCCAGTTGGCTCTTTGACTACGGTATAGCCGACGATATGGCCGTCATCGGATGTAACTTTCCGGTGCAACCAGATAACAGATTCAACTCCCAGAATCGACCCATTGGCGTTTCGTCGGAGCTCCGGTGGGTGGTCTTTTCTAGGGTTTTTATGCTTTCTATCGTTTAATTTTCTTGCTCGGGTCTTCATCTTCAAAGCATTTTACTTCTTGGGTGATCAATCTTTCACGATAAATTGATCGTTGTGGACTTTTTTTATAGCTTGGCGATGGACTTTCACGTCGAAAAATCTGAGAAGGAAGCCGGACGAAAGAGGTATAGATCTCGGGACATGTCTGGTAAGAATTTTCGGATCATTTAAGATTTATGTTGTTTGTTAATTTGTTCGACAGAACGAGGTGTGAATCAAGCAATGGCACCAAAGCTTGTCGAGAGAAACTGAGAAGAGATAGGCTCAACGAGAGGTAACTTGGAAATGAATATTAAGCTCTGCGAATTCAGAATCGTGGAAATTCAGTGGTGATTTTACAGGTTCGTGGAACTGGCTTCTGTTCTTGAACCTGAAAGACCACCAAAAACAGATAAAGCTTTGATCTTGAACGACGCCATTTGAATGGTGCTTCAGCTGCGAAGCGAGACCCAGAATTTGAAAGAATCTAATGGAAATTTGCAGGCAAAGATCAAGGAAATGAAGGTGAAATCGCCGGAAAATCTTCTCCGGAGATCAGAAGGGTTTTGACTTTTTTTTTTTCACTGCGTAGGATGAGAAAAGCGAGCTGCGGGAGGAGAAACAGAGACTGAAAGCCGATAAAGAGAATATGGAGAAGCAAATAACAGCCATGAAAGCTCACCAAAGCTTCAGTCCTGCGTCTCCAATGGCGGCGAAAAGTAGTAAAAATTTGACGCCTCTGGTGGGTTATCCAAGAACCGGCATGTGGCAGTTCATGCCATCTTCAATCGTCGACACATCTCAAGACCATCTTCTTCGCCCTCCAGTCGCTTGAAAATGGCGATTCTCGAAAAAAAAAAAACTGATGATTCTCTTGTTCTATACGTCTTTTTCCACGCATATTTTGTTGAATCCAGCAAAACCAAGTAAATCTCGCTGCAAATCATCGATCTATAAAGTTCAGTTACAATCTGGAGCTCAGGTGATGGAGTTTGAGGAGCTTCAACAATGGCGGATGAGAGAGGAGAAGACACTGTGGTTGGAGCTCTTTCCTTGACCGCAACGGCGGAATCTTCTGCAGATGGAAATAGCCGTTGACTGGGTAGGAGAGGGAGACGACTTTTTCCAGATTAAGAATATTTANTATATAATAATTCTTTATTAATGATTTGGTAACATTTATTCTCAAACGTTGATTACCTGACATATTAATTGATACAGTTAAAGGTTTACAGTTTTGTTACAAAAATATCATTGGTTCTTAAACGTTGATTTTGGTTCGGTTTGGTTTTTTCAATAACCAAAATAAACCGACCCATAAGTTTTTTTTTTTAAATCGGTCTAATAAATGAAAATTAACAAAAATAGGAGAACAAGTTTATTTAGAAAGCTCGGAAAAGAGCATATATGAGTCTTCTCTAGAAAGACTTAACCTTGAGAAGCAACGATAGGATAGAGCTCATATCGAAAGTTACAGCTTCCGCCGACGACCCGGCCGCCGATCTTCGCGTCACAGCAAAACGGAAGCTCAGCTATGGCGCCGTCGATGCACTTTCTACAGTCTGCCCTAGACAGATCTCTCGTACACTGAACCAACCCGTACAATTTCTTCGACCCCTCCGGCTCAAATTCGCCCGTCTCGTACAGCTTCTCCGACCGGCCAACTTTCTCCGACAACCCACTCAACAGCCTCCGAACTTGGCCGTTGAATTTCTCGCCTTGGTCTGTTTCTTGAACATTGTACATGTAGAACTTGTTGCTGTTATCGATTTGGCCGAAGAAGTCCGAGTTTGAGTACTTCAAGAGGCAGTTATCGTACCATATTATCGACGCTTTGTTGTAGGGGCATCGCCGGAGAATCTCGTCGGCGGCGTCGACGACGCAGGTCTTACAGTTTGCAGCGGAGACGTCGCCCCGGCATAGAGCCAGCCCGTTTACTCGGTTCGGGCCTTTCCCGCTGTAGCCGGAGGCGAAACCGGTGGGGGGAGCTTGGTAGGATAAGAACGAGAATAACGAGTTCAAGTTCGAGGAGTAATGGCTGTCGCGGGTGAAATTTTCTTGGCCGGAGCAGAAATGGAAAAGTGGGCTACTCGCAGAAACAATGGGGACGATGAAGAAGAAGAAGAAGAGTACGAATTTGGAGAAGAACATGGTGGATGGATGAAGATTGTGAATTTTTAAGCTTCACGATTGTTTATATAGCCAGGCCCATATTCAGTCTTGCAGCTGAAAATGCTGACTTTTCAGTGTTCATATTTAATTATTAAATTATTTGATTTTTTTTTTAATTTTTGGATCGTTTAATATTCAATTAAATTGACAAGCTAGAACATGGTTGGTCTTATTTTTTGTAATGTTTGAATTTAAGATAATGACTAAAGGGAAATTGATCAATAAAATAAATTGAAATTGGAAATCATATTGGTCTATAATTTGATTTTTTAAGATTAATTAATAATTAATAAACCATGACAAATTGGTATTTGAGGAGCTGAAGACGATTCGATCTATCTTAAATTTTCCAATAAAACAACAAGAATAGTTTTATTCTTCGAGTTTGTCCAATTTCGAGTAATGCTTGTGAGTGGAGTTGGGACAAATTCCACCACGATTCAATCAACAATTTATGCTATTACGTGGAATCCAATAAATTTCTCATAATTGACAGAAATTCATTAACTTATAAACAATTAATTTATTATATTAACATTATCATCATTGTTTCGTATCGCTGTGTCATTGAGTTAATTTAAATATATTTAATAAATAAAAATAAAAATAATTATTTATTATTTGAATTGATCAAATCATGCGACGACACATCAATAAATATAACAAGAGCATAAACATAAACTAACTCTGGTTGAAAATTAACCGTGCACTTAATAGTGAGTGAGCTTTGAGGGTCATCAAAATACTTTAACCGGATCACGGAAGAACTATGACAAACCAAGATATCTAAAATATAGTTAAATATATAAATTTAAAATAATTAATTAAAACGAACCGAACCAACTCAAGCTAGACATTTCAACAGCTTGACAATTAACGTTCGGTTGCATGTCGGTTTTTATTATTTATTTTGAATCGAAAACCAAACCGAGACAACTACTAAACGAGTATAGCTCGACTCGAGCATTATTTCCTTTGAAAATTGGATACAAACTCATTTTGACTCCAATTTTGTTGTCACGCACACATTTGCTGAAAAATAATATATCAAAGAGTGGTTGCGCAATTACGGATGATGGATTTGGACCGTTGATTTTGGACTATCTCTTGTATTTTCTCCTTTTTTTTTTCAAATCATTCTAGAAGTAATATTGATGTTTAGTAATTAAAAACGTAAAAAAATAAATATCAATAAAATTACATGGGATCATCCAAATGATATTTGACCACAAAAAGTAATATCAAATTACCATAAAAACTTATTAACAAAAATAAAAAAAGATTCACTCTCACCGTAGTCAAATTTTTTTATTATTTACCAAAATACAAGTTCCAGTATCTATAATTTCGGATAGAGATCCGAAGTTTACTTCCTAGTTTTGGAGAAGCCTACAAAAGGCAATGAGGACCGAGTTAAGCCTAAGCACGACGTTTAATTCCCAAACCGATGGTCAGACGGAAAAGACGATTCAGATCCTGGAGGATATGTTAAGAGCGTGCGTATTGGAGTTCCAAGTGACGTGGAGTAAGTTACTACCCTTAGTGGAATTCACATACAACAATAGCTATCAATTCACGATCAATATGACGCCCTATGAAGCTTTGTATGGCCGAAAGTGCAGGTCGCCCTTATAGCTACCAATCCACGATTGGAATGACGCCCTACAAAGCTATATATGGCCGGAGATGCAGGTCACCATTATACTGAGACGAAGTCGGAGAAGCTCAATTCTACGATCCTGAGATCATATAGCAAACCACGGATCATGTAAGAGTGATCCGAGAAAGGATCAAGATAGCACAAAGCCGATAAAAGAGCTCATTTGAATCAAAATATGCATTTTTTTATCGATATGAACTTATATATGGAAAAATACTGTACATAAATGATACATTTATGCAAAATAGCATATGTTAAAAAAAATTAGCTTAATTGTAACACATTTAACAGAATGAAAGAATCAAAATAATTAGCATTCTTTTTTGTCGGAAGTTGGTCTTATCGACTCCGTGTGCAATACAAGTAATTTAGACGAGATTTCGAAAAAAGTATTTTGTTCTAATTCCGGCCTACTCTCCGTCATTATTAAGCTTTTTCGGCATTAAGATGTACTACTTTCCTAATAAGCATCAACGTACCACGTGCATGCTCCCACATTTGAAACAACAATGCACTAAAAAATGAAGGTAATTAAGCTAAGAGCACGTGATTCTCAACCTAATTAGGGTATTCCAATCCCTCTTATCCAAATTCATGAAACACTTGTCTTGCCGTTTTCATCCTTACGTGTTGGATTCCCATTCGACAACTTCAACTAACCCTAATTTCGTTTTCTCCATCTCAAATAATTGGTCTAGCGACAAGCTTATATAATTAGATCATATTATTATTTTTTAATAAATCTCATAAATTAGTCACGAATAATTGCTCCGACACTTATTATCTTCCAGCGAACCGACCTAACATCACAAAATTCGAACTTCATTTGTACCCTCAAAGCTGTGTAATTAAGCAAACATGATAATCGACGAGGACCCACATGGAAACACTTGTATAACANGATCCTGGAGGATATGTTAAGGGCGTGCGTATTGGAGTTTCAAGTGACGTGGAGTAAGTTACTACCCTTAGTGGAATTCACGTACACCAATAGCTACCAATCCACGATCGGTATGGCGCCCTATGAAGCTTTGTATGGCCGAAAGTGCAGGTCGCCCTTATAGCTACCAATCCACGATTGGAATGTACGAAACTTTATATGGCCGGAGATGCAGGTCGCCATTATATTGGGACGAAGTCGGAGAAGCCCAAATTTATGGTCCTGAGATCATACAGCAAACCACAGATCAAGTAAGAGTGATCCGAGAAAGGATCAAGATAGCTCAAAGCCGACAAAAGAGCTCATTTGAATCAAAATATGCATTTTTTATCGATATGAACTTATTGATGGAAAAAAATACTATACATAAATGATACATTTATGCAAAATAGCATATGTTAAAAATTAACGTAATTGTAACACATTTAACAAAATGAAAGAATCAAAATAATTGTCTTATCGACTCTGTGTGCAATACAAGTAATTTAGACGAGATTTCGAGAAAAGTATTTTGTTCTAATTCCGGCCGACTCTCCGTCATTATTAAGCTTTTTCGGCATTAAGATGTACTACTTTCCTAATAAGCATCAACGTACCACGTGCATGTTCCCACATTTGAAACAACAATGCACTAAAAAATGAAGGTAATTAAGCTAAGAGCACGTGATTCTCAACCTAATTAGGGTATTCCAATCCCTCTTATCCAAATTCATGAAACACTTGTCTTGCCGTTTTCATCCTTACGTGTTGGATTCCCATTCGACAACTTCAACTAACCCTAATTTCATTTTCTCCTTCTCAAATAATTGGTCTAGCGACAAGCTTATATAATTAGATCATATTATTATTTTTTAATAAATCTCATAAATTAGTGACGAATAATTGCTCAGACACTTATTATCTTCAAGCGAACCGACCTAACATCACAAAATTCGAACTTCATTTGCACCCTCAAATCTGTGTAATTAAGCAAACATGATAATCGACGAGGACCCACATAGAAACACTTGTATAACATAAATACCTCCCTAGAGGTGACTTCAAATTACATAAGCTTCATTTGGTCCATTAGTTTATAATATCTCTCATAAATTTCCTTAAAAAAATCAAATGAACATGAACACGAACACGACCAAGAATAATATGCGACAGGTGGCGACCGATAAAAGGGAAGAAAAAAAAAGAAACAACTACGAATGAATGGAAGAAGAAGCTTTCTTACTATTCTTTTCTAAGTCACAACCATACATGTGGACTAACAACGTAGCTCGGCTAAAAGCAATATGTGGACAAGGGCATAGCTTCCATTCATGCATTTACACCTACCCAATTAGAATCCATGGGTCCCCGTTTCGAACGAATGGACGTTATGGTCTCAGTTAATCTTCCCGTCTTAAGTCGCTTAAGTTAACAAATTATATACTCATCGACAGACTGATCATGTCGAGTGAAGAGAACAGAGACGGATCGACGGACTCGTGATTCGATTTTTTAAATCGAGAATTAAATCACTGTTGTTTTAAGCTAGCTTAATTAAAAAGAATGACGGGCCCGCTAGAAAAGGTCTTTAATTCTAGACCATATGATTGTCTTTCTTATTTGGTATAAAAGAATTGACTTGGTAACCACTCTTTTAATGTTGCTTAGCTATGTATAATCTATGGTTATAGATTAATCACCTTTTGATTTATCATGTGCAATTACGGATCTGCCCTTTTAGGATGCTATTGTTTTGCATGAGCCACATCATCAATTCGGTGCGTGCTTTGGTCTTCGTAGTCCAGTTTCGTCGCGTAGGGGTACAGTGTAATTAACTGATATACTAAGGGTAATACAGGTATTAGCAGTTTCTCCCTGCAAAAAACACTATAAATACTTCCGTTTCGTCTCTTCCTCTCTGGAGAATAAGGAGGCTTCCAAGATGTGCAGAGGCGTGGAAGAAGAGAGCCGCCGTGGAAGCTCATCGGAGGTTGTTGATTCCGCCGTCAACGGCGGCCACGGTGATGTATCTTGCGAGCTTTGTCCGTCGAGGGCGGCGGTGTACTGCCAAGCGGATGATGCGTATTTGTGCCGGAAGTGCGATAAATGGGTTCATAGCGCAAATATTCTAGCCCTAAGGCATATTCGGTGTGTTCTCTGTCAAAATTGCCGGAATCTCACTCGAAGATACCTCGTCGGAGCTTCTCCGGTGGAGGTAACACTTCCGATCGTTGTCAGTTCGACGTTTTCGGAAAGAAACAGTCTCTGTAATTTGAGCGGAAAGAAGAATTGTTCGAGATTCAAATGGCCCTCTCTGTACTTCTGATCACTTTTTCATCAATATCAGCTCATCTTCTTTGAAATAATTTTGGTTTTGAATCGATTAAACATATTTTTTTAATATTTCACTGCAGATAATATGAAATCAAATCAACCACCTAATGATCCAACCTGAAAATTTGGTGGTGTTGGAAATGATAACATTTTTTGTATGGTTGAATTCGACCGACACGAGGACAGCCAGCCATTGGTCGGAAGAATCCAAGGCCATGGTTTTTCAATTCCCAGCTCCTCATTTTCTAAAATCAACCCATATGTGGGTGTTAAATGACGAGAAATATAAAGATGGACAGAGACAGAGTAAGAGGAATCCATGGCCATGGTTTTTCAGTACCCTTGTCTTCGTTTTCTAATATCAGCATCACACCACCTAAAAGATCCCTTTTGAACGAGAGAGAGAGAGAGAGAAAGAGAGAGAGGGAGAGAGAGAAAGAGAGAGGGAGAGAGGGAGAGAGAGAGAGAAAGAAAGAGAGGGGGAGAGGAGAGGGAGAGAGAGGAGATTAGAGTGCATAATTTCATAGATGAATCAACAGAAGAAAAAACGAGAGAGATCTTGAGTAAATGTCCAAGAAATTGTTTATATGAAGATGATCTCCACTCACCAAAGGATCATAGTCATATTCTTCACCAGCTTTCACAAATCTTCCTTTTCCTCGTTTTCTCGCATTCGCTCTGGCTTTTCGAGATGCATACCTTATTTGCTTTCCAAACCTATTCGACCAAAAACATCGACAATTCAACTTCAATCGATCAAAATTCACAAATTCTCTCCAAAATCGGGGAAATACAACGTCCAAGATACTCACATTCTTGTCTTCTTTTTCTCATTCTCATTCTATCGCATCTTCGCTTGATCTCTCGCCCGAGGGGAGCTAGCATCCAAACTCGAATCCCACAGCGATTCCAATGCCTGAATTCGAAGATGGGACTCAGAAAGCAAGTTTTCCTCCATTAAGAGGCAATCCAATTCTCCTTTCTCAAATTGAACTTTAGCTTGACCTTCTAACTAATCGAATATCCCATTTCTGACATCAAAGTTAAGTGAAACATCGACCGTGTCGAGCCCTTGACGTAGATCGCGACTATCAGAAATTCCCTCGTTCTTCAACTTCGAGCCCTTTAAAAGTAGTAACCTTAATTATTCAATGTANCTTTACTTCTAGGCATTTTTGCTTACAATTAATCAAGATTCAAGGCTGTAAATAAGCCCATTTCGGGACTTATCACCTTGTCTTCGTTTTCTAATATCAGCCTCACACCACCTAAAAGATCCCTTTTGAACTAGAGAGAGAGAGAGAGAGAAAGAGAGGGGGAGAGGAGAGGGAGAGAGAGAGAGAGATTAGAGTGCATAATTTCATAGACGAATGAACAGAAGAAAAAACGAGAGAGATCTCGAGTAAATGTCCAAGAAATTGTTTATATGAAGATGATCCTCCACTCACCAAAGGATCATAGTCATACTCTTCACCAGCTTTCACAAATCTTCCTTTTACTCGTTTTCTCGCATTCGCTCTAGCTTTTCGAGATGCATACCTTATGTGCTTTCCAAACCTATTCGACCAAAAACATTGACAATTCAACTTCAATCGATCAAAATTCACAAATTCTCTCCAAAATTGAGGAAATACAACGTCCAAGATACTCACATTCTTGTCTTCTTTTTCTCATTCTATCGCATCTTCGCTTGATCTCTCGCCCGAGGGGAGCTAGCATCCAAACTCGAACCCCACAGCGATTCCAATGCCTGAATTCGAAGATGGGACTCAGAAAGCAAGTTTTCCTCCATTAAGAGGCAATCCAATTCTCCTTTCTCAAATTGAACTTTAGCTTGACCTTCTAACTAATCGAATATCCCATTTCTGACATCAAAGTTAAGTGAAACATCGACCGTGTCGAGCCCTTGACGTAGATCGCGACTATCAGAAATTCCCTCGTTCTTCAACTTCGAGCCCTTTAAAAGTAGTAACCTTAATTATTCAATGTAAAATAAACTGTTAAAGAGTAAACTTTTTTTTTTTACCTTCGACGGATTTGATTCCTCGGGTAAATAAGGCGTTTGATCTCCGACAAATCGTTTGTTACAAGAGTTTGACTTTTCGGTGGAAGTTTCCCGATCCAAGACTCGAACTTGGAACAAGATTCTAGATCACTCGATGAAGATGAATCGAGAACATTAGACCATATTTTCGAAAACTCGGCTACAGACGGACAACCAGAATAACAATGGAGTTTCTGATGCCGATGATCCAAACCAGAACAAGAACTACACTTCTAATTGCAGGTTTCGCACAGAGACATTTTATCGAACAGGCAGCGGGCGATTGCTGGGAGCGAATTGCACTTATCGCATATGAGCGAACGGAGATGCCTACAAGACAATGCATTGGCTGAGTGAATACATCCATCGCATTGCAAGCAAAGACTGGCCGAATCTGATTTGCAATAAATCACAACTTTCAAAACACCACAGAATTCACAGACAAGTTTCGTTCTATTGTTTTCAATGATGGATAAATCGAGTAATTGAATTCATTCAAACAGGTCCTATCGAGTTAGAATTAAGAACTTCTGCTTAGTAACGTCAAAAACTTACTAAATCGAATGAAAAGCTGAGTTTCCACCGAGGTATTTTGCAAGAGAACTCAGCCAAGATCAAGAAAAATAATCCATCAAATGTTGGGATAGAAGAAGTGTTTCTACGAGGAAGATTGAATGAAAAAATGGAAGCTTTTGTGATTTCTCCAACACTAGGAGACAATTGAGGTTGGTGGAGGCTGTCATTTTATTCACGTTTTCCACGTGGCAACTGGGTTTTCGCCAAGTGGCAGAGTTTGGGCTTTGGAAAGTGACAGCAGTCGAGGGGACGAAGGTGGATTTGTCTTTTGGTTTGAGTCGGTTTTGTAGACCCTTACCATAAATTTATAGACCAAATTATGAATTTTGATTTTGGAATTGGATCCAAACCTGTGGATGGACCCGTTTTGGCCATTCAATAGACCGAACCCAACATGCATATTAGGTTATGTTTGTTTGCTTGCTTCAATCCAGCGAATAGCTTTGATAAAAACACACATTGGTTCGGCAAAACCAACACACGACGTTAACTTTAGATAGTTGCATGTATCATTTTGATACTATCACAGGTGTAATTGGGTTCATCGAAATCTCTGAATTTTGAGTTGGTTCGGTTTGCTTTTTCATCATGACATTAGAAATTGGAACCGGGTTTGAGTTGGACCGGACCAAATCAATTGGTTCAGTAGCTTATCATCATCCATTCCTCCTAGTAGATTCAGAGAATGTGGATTTCTCTGTCAAATTATATTTGAAGTAAATGATAGCCACACGCTTCATCAGTTGCTGCTATCCAAAGAGTTTTAAAATCCACATCTTCGAATCCAACGAACCAAAATCACTTGGTCCAAATCACCACCGTTGATAAGCTTCGAGGACACGTGTCAGAAACCCAGTCAGCCTCTACCCTAAACAGGATATGACTGCGGGAACACCATCATCCATCATCTCTCTCCGACTCTGAAACTTCTCAGAACGAGAAAGTAATGTTCTATAAATGTTAGACGCCGCCGGAGAGTCGACGAAGGACGGCCGCCGGGAGTCAAATCAACCGGAGCCGACGAGCCCAAAAGTGCTGACCATTTTATCGACGGTGCTGGAGAAGCTGGTGGCTCGAAACGACCGGCTCATAGATGGGTTGAACCAGGCTGGCCTTGAGCTTCACTGTAACTCGAATCACCTTGGAAAAAGCTTCAACGCCTTCCATGGCGTCAGAGCCCCAAACATAAGCATTCCCAAATACTTGGAGAGAATTTACAAGTACACAAATTGCAGCCCATCGTGCTTCGTCGTAGGATACGTCTATATCGACAGGCTTGTCCATAAACACCCAAACTCCTTGGTCGTGTCCTTGAATGTTCATCGATTGCTCCTCACTTGTATCATGGTCGCTTCTAAGGTTCTTGATGACGTGTAAGTTTCTCTCTCACTCTCTCTCTCTGCGAAGAAGCTCAGTTTCTGTTACAAAAAACCAGATTTTGAAATGGTTTTGATATTGAAGCTGGATGAGTTTCGATTTTCAGGCACTATAACAATGCATTCTTTGCGAGGGTCGGAGGGTTGAGCAATAGTGAGCTAAACAGGCTCGAATTGGAGCTGCTTTTTCTGTTGGATTTTGGAGTAATTGTGAGCTCTAGAATTTTCGAAATTTACTGCTTGCATTTGGAGAAAGAAATGATGGTTAATGGAGAAGGAGAGAGACTAGAGAGATCAACGAATTCGACCTCCATTAATGCAGAAGATGTTTCTGAAATCTCTGCCGAAGATTCACAGAGCTTTTCTCCTCCTCGTCTTGTGGACTGAAGATTCGAGCTTTTCTCCAGTGGCGTCCTCCATTTTTGGGATCTGGGTCAGCCTGTTCCTTCTTTGTTTAGCTTGGTTCTTCTTCCTCAACAATGGCGTTTTTTTCTCTCTGTCTGCAGTTTCTTTTTCTGGGTTTTACGATTAAAAAAAGAAAAGAAAAATTATATTCAAATTCAAGAATGAGTTCTTCAGAAGGGCAATCTGAGTTTGAAAATCAAAGAGTTGTTCTTTGCTGCATTGCACACGAATGCAATGTCTCTGTTCAGAATCTAAACTTCGACGGTCACTTTTGCGAAGGAGGAGAACAAGATGACCAAAAAATAAAAATAAAAATAAAACATTTTGATTTATTTTTTCTTTTATTCACTTTACATTTTTTAATCACTACTAAATATGGCTTATAATTCTTAATTTTTGATCAATTAAATAATTAAAAGTAATTATCCTTTTATTGTTTTAATGATTATCACATCAAAATTAGTGTAAAAATAGAAAATAAATATAATATTTCTTTATTTTTTGTAATTTCTAAATATTATTAAATATATATTTTTATTGTACTATGTCAAAATAATAATTGATATTTATAATTTACGATAATAATTATACTTTAATTGAATTAATTATTATTTAATACGTTAAAATATATTTTAAAAAATATATAATAAAATGATAAATTTAGACTTACTTAAATAATTTATTGGTAGGAAAAGAAATTAAAATAATAAAAATAAATATAAATTGAAATAAATAAAGCTTATATAATATGATTCTTTAACTAAAGAAGCAAAAGAAGAGATAAAATGGCGTCAAGTCTCGGGGTTTTTTTGGGCCTCTTCCCCCTTCGCCTGCCTCTCTTTCTCTGAATTCCTCTTCGCGAAGCTCCGTGGAAGGACTGAATCACGCCGTTTGAGGATCGCCGAAGCCAAGGGTGCTTCCTCTTTGAATCAAGTTCTGAAATGGCCGATTCCTCTTCAAAAGTGGAGCTGGTCCAGCTGATCAAGCGTTTCGGAGCATATCTTTCCACTAGGATGTCTAATCTCCTTCCATTTGCTTTCCGTGGCCTGGTACTTCCTTAATCATTATTTGTTGTTGATTTTTCCTTTTCGTAAACTTTTGGGGTTGTTTTGGGGATCTTCGGGCTTTATTTAGTCTCAAGTCGCGTATATTTTTTTACTGTGTTTGATGAATGTTCTGTTTAGGAATTTGGTTCATGCTTTTTCTTATGCCATGAACGAGCCTAGCTTGTTGTGTTATATAACGGAAAATTGATGTTTCATTTCTGACATTCATATTATGAAAAGGTGGAAGTTGATAGAAAAGAATTGGTAGATAGAAAAAAAACTTGGTATTTTATATCATATGCAGTCGATCTTTATGGAGTGATGCAAATTAATTTTCTATTTGGTCTTGTTTGATGCACTTGATACAAATACAATCATTTGAACGACTTACCGAGGCCTGTTAAAGTCAGCACTACTAGCTCTCAGAACAATATTGAAGCATCTTGTACTTATGACTTTATACTATTTATGTTAATCTTTAGTAGCTGCAAGTATGAATATTTTAAAAATTAATGGATTCCAATGGATAGAAGGAGGTAGCTATATCACATTTCCCAATGTTGTATTAGATGGATTATAGATAATTAGATGTACGATAGTACGAGATGAACCCTTGGAATCTTTGTTTGGTATTCATTTTGTCTTGTTTCCAAAAAGTTATGCTTGCCTAACAATTGGTTAGGATATACGATCTGTTGGAGCGATTACTGGACTAGCTGTTGCAATAGTATTCACGTGGAGGCTGTACAGATCACCTAATAACTCTCAAAGAAGACAACTGAAAAGGCAAGCAGCTAATCCTAGTACTTCTAGTGCCAGCACGCATTCCAGTGCACCACTGATTCCCACTGGAGGTTGTGCACCTGCAGAGGATGCAAGAGCGGAGAATGTTGTCGATGAGATATTTCAGTCGGTGAAAGTAAGTACTCTGCTGTTTGCTAGTCATTGTCACACTTTTAATTGTTATTAGTTTGATTTACCCGTGAAGATATTAATTTGTGTTATCCTTAATCTTTGTTTCTCCCAGCCAACACTTGGTCAAGTAGTTAGGCAGAAGTTAAGCGAAGGAAGAAAGGTAAATGATAAATGCTGGCTAGTGGTTCAATGCCCTTTATTTGCCATCTAGTGCCTTTCGTTACCATCTTTATGAGGGCAAGTGGCTGCGGTATGCTTGGTAACTGTTTTCTAGATGAGAAATATGAGTCTTGAAAATATATTATGATTTAGCTGGTAATAGAAAAACTATTTTTCATTAGTATTTTGGCAAAACCTTCAAAGTGAATTACGAACCTCAAATGATCCATTTGTCACCTTTCATTGGCTTAAGTTTGAAGTGTTTCTTTACGTGCTTCCCAGATATTAGAAAGATGTATAATATCTTTATTCTTCTCATAAAATATAGTCGTATCTGGCCCATTGTAGTTCCAACATGCTCTCTATTTTGTTTGCTAAGATCATTTGTCCGTTCATTTGATAAATAGATTTGTTGATATTGGGGTCTTCTTCTGTCCAGGTGACATGTCGATTGCTTGGAGTAATTCTTGAGGAAACTAATCCAGAGGATCTGAAGGTGGAATTCTCTTGGGTGGTTTGTAAATGAGGCATCCATAGACAGAAGGTTTGATAATTTTGTTTGCTTGTGTTTTGCAGAATCATATAACAGTGAGGTCCTCAGTTCTGGAAGTGCTTTTGGAGATTACAAAGTATTGTGATCTTTATCTCATGGAAAGAGTTTTGGACGATGAGGATGAAGTATGTCATGTATACATGTATATATTATATTAACTGCATAAAATATGTTATGACCACTAAGAAAGTTAAATTTAAAATTATGTTCACTATTGTTCTCTTCGATTTCATATAATGATCCGTTACCTGCAGAAAAAGATTCTTCAAGCTCTGGAAGATGCTGGCATTTTCACATCCGGTGGTTTGGTCAAAGACAAGGTTTCATTTGATGCCATACTTTATATTTATGAGAAATTTATTGCATAAAAAAAATATATTATATGTGAACGTGTCAATTCTCGGTTATCATGATGCATCGATTCTATTTGTTGACTTCTAACATTCTGAATCTGTAATATGCCATTTATTTGCGAACTCTTTCAGTATTGATGCCTTTTGAACGATTAAGAAAGTTTAGTGAACTTATGATGTGTAGCGTACTCTTTAAGCTCAAAACATTGATAGTTAAGTGTATTATTATGCGTTTAAACCAATTTTTTTTGTCAGTGCTAACTTTAAACAATGTAATTTGGGTTTATAAGAGTGAATATGGGAGAGTGAAAAGTTACTATCCTACGAATCTCTTTCTTATTTTCTTTTAAGTGTATATTTGGGTTTCTTTTCAACTAATCCAAACTTGATCAATTTTCATTCCATATTCAGGTTCTATTCTGTAGCACAGAAAAAGGAAGATCGTCCTTTGTTCGACAATTAGAGCCAGATTGGCATGTCGACTCCAACCCTGAAATCGTTTCTCAGTTGGCTGTATGCATATCTTTCTGCATTATGGTCGAATTATTTCAATGTCACCAATCCCTGATTTTAAATAAATCTATTTCTTATTTCTACCAGAGGTTCATCAAATATCAGCTTCACATATCTCCCTTCAGAACGGATCGGATGGCACCAAACGTGTTCTGCTCTCCATCATTGGAACAGTTCTTGGGAAGCATTTGATGCCTTGACAATATTAAAAAAACAAAATGAGATTTTCACTTCTTCCAATGCCGGGTTAGCATCGCTCATACATTGTCTTTTTATGTTTACCTTCTAATTCGTAGCTCAGCTTGATCCCCGATCTAGTCTGCATTTGAGAGTGCAGAAGAGAGCTTAATCTGTGTTTATCATGTGAAATACAAACCTGTATTACATGCCAAATTCATTTCATTGAGTAGTGTTTGTACTTTCCAGCCTTGGGATGAAAAATTAATAGTAATGGATCATTATTGCTGCTTATTCAGATCGATTAAATGGAACTTTAGCTGTAAAATCATGGCTTACAAGTATGCTTTTCATCAGGTATTTATCAAAATTATGCTTAAAAGAAGAATAATTATTCATCATAAATTAATCAAATTCAAATTGAATGCATCCTTCCATAAATGCTCTTTGAACATTAAAAAACAAATTAAAATAGCAGTCCAAATGGATGTTTAACACAGTGAAAAAGATAAGAGTCTCAAATATTGCTGCAAAATGTATAGAAAACGGATAACACCTCAACCAGACAAATAAAAGTAGTAACAAGTCAACAAACTAGAGATGTTTCTACCGGTTTCAAGGTCTCGAATCAAAAGTAGATCAACCCGAGTTCATCCCGAAGGATTTAACAATGGTGCTCACTCTTCCTGAAAATGTTTTCAAGTTTATTTTCTTTCCCGGCACGTGAAATGGGTTGGAAACAGCATCCACGTATGCAGAATGGAATTGCCTGAAAAACTAAGCACATGACAACAAAGGAAAAGAAGTAAATAAAACGTGCATAAATGGGTTTTCTACTTTCTAAATGCACGCAAGAAGGAACTCAGATATTCTTCACATTTCATTAATGCTAAGTTTACCAACTTGTTATAATTTTTTTATTGTACACACTGATGCGTCGAACTGTAATTAGTCAAGTTATAATGTATTTTATATATTAAAATTAAAATAATTATTTATTATATTTATTACTTCAATTATGATTCGATTCATCAGCATATATAATAAGAAGATAAACTTATCATTATTCTTAAGATTTTCTTATAAGCCTTGAAACGCTCTTTTAGGAATGTTAGATTATTACTTTTAGCATTCAATCAAGGATAGGATCGGTCTTGCCACAGCGATGGCCTAAAAATTGGAGAAAGTGCAGGGAAGGTTAAGGGTGAGTTGAATGGACGTTCTAAGGTTTCAAGAAACAAAATGGGAGAACCCACTAGAGTTGTGTTCAAGGTAGTTTCAGGAGAGAAACTGAAATCCCATCCTCAGTTGCAAAAGTTAAAAAATAGATATTAACACCTAATTCATTAACACAAACCCATTTGTTTTTAACAGCTGAGAATTTTCATTGCATATATTCTATATTTCTTGGCAATTAAAAGTTATTTGCAGCTTTTCTTTGTTCCAGCCAACAACTCCCATCAACAAAGTAGTAAAAAACTGAAAAATGTAGTAGTAAAAAGTTAAAAAAATTTGGTACTCACATTTCTCACATCTGCATCTTTGACATCAAGATCAGTTGTTACCAAGATAAACTTCACTTTTGTATTGGTCAGATAGCCAAACCTACAAATAATTCCAAGATATAAAATAATGTCTCTGATGACTAACGTATGAGCAAGCATAAAACTTGTTATTTGGATAGAGTAAAGCTTTAGGATATTTGCAACAGATGCTTCGTTTGATTTAGTTTGCTAAAGCTCACCACAATGTAAATATTTTTTTAATAACATTTTTAGCAAAAATAATATTAAAAATTGACTCACACTTTGTAATTTTCAGTCGGATAAAGCAAACCAAGAAAGGTCTCGTTGAAGGTCGGTCCAGATTTTTTGGGATTATTCACTGAATAATACATAAAGAAACATGATCAGATAACTGGAGATGCTATGTGCTAATAGATATCTAACATGACAGAGGAAAATACGTCTGAATCCAGTCAAATACCTTAAAATCTGACTTTATTTATAACATATGGACTAGCATTATTAATATAAGTCTATGAAAAATGGCAAAGTAAAGTGAGTGTACCACGCTCATCAACGACATCGAGTGAGCAGTGAACAATGTGATGCAGCTTGAGGGCATCATCAGCCTCTGTGAAGCTCTGTATGTAAAGTGGGTTGTTCTGTTTTCTTAAAAGAGATATTTTGTTACTCATAATCTTGTTGTGATCATATTATCCATAAAAAAGATAAAAAGAAGACGATTGAAAGAAATCAGAATGAGAAGATACCTGGTGGCCAACAATGGAAATGCAAACAATCATCTTCCCTGCTTAGATTGTATGAATGCATGTATGATTATTTCATTGAGATTTACAATTTCAGAAGGAACAAGAAACTAAGAAAGATAAATTGAATGGCGCTTGCTCTATTAATGCTGATTCAAAGCATGACTCTGCTAAATGACTAGACAAACTTATACTTGTTTTTCGTTCTAGACTGTCGTAGAAAATGATGCGAAGCGCTAGAAAAGAAATAAAAATTGCTACAAAAATTGCGAAACAGAGTAAAATATTCTATTTTGATTTCTACCCTTGAATCTCACTAAGATACAGTCCAATTATAATCCACGGATCATAATAGCAAAACAAAACTCCAAGCACAAATCCGGCATTCGACTGCGATGGTTTTAGCTCAGATTCCAAAGGGCCGGGAATAACATCTTTCACAAAGAATTGTCAAGCACAATCACAATACTATTCCAAGCGAGAATGTTTTAAGCTCATTTCATATCAAACCAAAAGAATAATCGAAGAATTAGAGCATAGAACGCAACAGAAATTACCCAGCGATGACAGAAAATATTATCGAGCGTGCTGGAAAACGATGAAAGGATCTGACTACTTCGTAAGCTCGCGGACAAAACAGAAAATCCTACGATTGAATCGAAAAAATCCCTTCATAAAAAACGATAACATATACTCTGATAATGTGATTGGAGCTAGGGAAACCTTCTTTCTTCCCCGGCGAAGAGCTAAGAAAGCCACCGGCGATTGGGATTGAAAGCCGCTGGTACCGATCCACAGGGGCACAGCTTGATTCTTGTTTTAGATTTTAAAAACGCTGCCGTTTGGCTGCTCCTACTTTTTTATGTCTCGTGTCCATATCCAAACCGAGTTGGTTCGGTTTGGTTTTCTTTGTCACTTGTAATCTTCACTTTAATCATTCCGGTTCATCCGGTTCAAGTCTCTTCTCATTTCTCTTGGACTCTCATTTACTATTTATGTACATTTTTAAATCAGCTCTTTAAAAATTAAAACCGAAACAATTATGCCGTAGCTTTCATATAAAATAGACATTTCATGTTGAGTTCAATATCCTTTTATACTGTATCGAAATGTTTGATATAGTTTTCTTCAACTGATAACCTGTCTTGTGAAAGCAATTGAGATCCAATATTTCTTTATTTATGAAGATTCAAAGAGTTCAGTTCATACTAGTGGGAATACACAATTTCACAGCTTGAAAGAGTAAAATTTGTGCAGAATAGAACTAAAGTTCTCTTTCTTATTGTGTATAACGCGTTTTGATCTATAATTCTAAAAACAAGATGACACAACTTCTGATCCGAAATAGAAAATATTCTACGAAGATCAGCGAAAGACGTTTCATTGATCCTCAAAATAAAAGAAGATTATGCGAACAATGTTGTTTGATTTGATCTTGCCTATGTTTAAAAAATTAGTTCGAGTTTTGGTTTGTTCGATGATTGTAGGTTTACAGTTCAAATTTCAGGATTAATTACTACTAGGGCTGGGCAGATCCGACCCAATCTGACAATCCAATTGGATTGGATCGGATCGGGTCAGATTAGGCAAAAATAATCGGTGGGAAAAATCAATTTAAGATCCGACGTTCGGATCGTTAATCAGATCAGATCGTTATCAGATTGACGACGATCCGATCCGAAAGTCGGATCAGCATTTGAAATCCAGAAGCTTATTGTGTCGACCCAAAATACCTTGTGTCGACCCAAAATACCTTTGTGTCGACCCACACCCTATTGTGTCGACCCCTGTTCAAAACAGAGGCCAAGTCTTTCTAAATTGTGTCGACCCACAAAAATACCTTGTGTCGACCCAAAATGTAGTGCAACGTGCAAATGTGTCGACCCATCTAAACTGTCTGTGTCGACCTTAGAAAAGACATTGTGTCGACCCCAACCTATTTTACATGTCGACCCAACCTATTTGTGTCGACCCCAACCTACATGTGTCGACTCTAGATTATGAATCTGGCAGATCCGATCTGATCCGATAACTTTGGGTTGAGCGTCGGATCGGATCGAATTGAATCAGATTGCAGATTTGCTCCGACCCGATCAGATTACACTCTACGATCCGACGTTTGTCGATCCAATCCGATCCGATCTAATCTGATGCCCAGGCCTAATTACTACTCAATCTTGGTTTGGAATTTTGACATTTGTTTAGAATGGCTACTTCTACTTGGACTGTTGGGCTTGTTTTTGCAAATTTAACTCATTAGTAAGGGAAATTACACTTCGCTCCTCGCTTAAATCAGCTCTTCCTCTATTTATCAGCTCCCAAAAAAATAATAATTTAATAAAGAATTAAAAAAATTAAAAATTGTAGCTAGAAAGGAGAGGAGCCCTCGCAGAGAGAGAGAGCGTTCGTCTTCTCCATTGTTCTCATTCTCTTCCTTCGTCTCTTAGCTGAAGACTCCTTCAGATTCCTAAAGCGTTAATTCGTTTCTTGATTGCCTTACCGATCTGTAATCGCTCAGTCTCTCGTTGCTTAAAGCTGAAGGTCGTTGTCTTTCTTTTTTTTCTCGGTCTTCGTTTTTAGCGTTGAAATTGAACTATGAGTTTTAGTTTTTGATGATTTTATTTTAGTTTTTGAGAGAGGTCTGATTGAGTCGAAAAATTAATCAGACGAGGTGCTGTTATGCCGTCCATGCGTGCGTTTCTATTCTTATTTTGTTTTTAGTTCTGAATGTTTATTTTAATTTCTATTTTTTTATCGAGGATTTTGATTTTTTTTTTTTTTTACCGTAATGTCATTTTTTGGAATGTATAGTGAAGTAAACGTCTTGGATTGTGGGGTATAACGCGTCACTTATGTTTGATTTTGAGCTGGAAGTGGGGATTGGAAATGAGGTTCGAGTTTTTTAAGTAATATGGTGCTTTGGTATATTTTTGAAATTATAAGTAATTCTTTCCACATTTCAATCACTATGAAATTATAAGCGTCATTTTTTTTTGTAGAGCAGCATGGCATTATTTCAGGCTCATGACAAATTGGTTATTGATTTTATTTTTGCTCAGTAACTGATCATTTCACCCCATCTTTATGTCTGTTTCAGATGGAAAATCAGCAACTGCACATTGTACGTGAAACACCTACAAGTGGAGAAGATAATTCTTTGGACCAGGATAACTCAAATACTAGTGATTTCCATAATGGATCAGATGTGCATAATGATGACAATGAAGTTTGCAAACCAGATTGTGGGGCAACTAATGACAAACACGTTTTTAGGCAAGATATTGTGATGAGCAAGCACAATGGAATGGTAGGGATTGTGACAGAAGTTTCTGGTGATGTGGATTCAGATAGCAGCATAACAGATGAAGATGAGGATGAGGATGAGGATGAGGGTGAAGATGCTGCTGAAAACAAAAACCTTAATACTAATGGCAATACTAGTGGCTCAATTTCTGGCGGTGATTGTGTCACAGATGTTTCTCTTCATTCTGATCAAGTTCGTGTCCTGTGGATGGATGAAACAGAGTCAGCTCAAAATGTTAATGATTTGATAGTTGTTGATAGGGGATTTTTACTTGGTGATTTTGTCACCGATGCTTCTGACCCATCGGGGCAAATAGGAATTGTGGTAGATGTCAGCATATTGGTTGATTTGATGGCCCCTGATGGCACTTTTATAAAATGTGTCTCATCTAAACAATTAAAACGCGTGAGAGACTTTGCAGTCGGTGATTATGTGGTGCTTGGTCCCTGGTTAGGTAGAGTTGATGAAGTTTTAGATAATGTCACCGTCATGTTTGATGATGGCTCAAAGTGTAAAGTCGCAAAAGCAGATCCTTTGCGCCTCAAACCAGTTTCCAAAAATATTATTGAAGATGCAAACTTTCCTTATTACCCTGGCCAGCGTGTTAAGGCAAGCTCTTCATCGATTTTTAAGAATTCTAAATGGCTGTCTGGCTTGTGGAAACCCAATCGTTCAGAAGGTACTGTTATTAAGGTTGCAGTAAGCTCTGTATTTGTTTATTGGATTGCATCTGCTGTATATGGGATTGATTCTTCCACTTCCCCTGCTGAAGAACAAAGTCCAAAGAACTTAAAATTGCTGTCTTGTTTTATGCATGCAAATTGGCAATTAGGTGACTGGTGTCTTTTCCCTTCTGCATCATCCTTTAATGCCACAGACAGGGGTTTATCAAAACTAGATCTTCATGATTATATCACGAGTGAGTTAGATATTATGCATGCTGGAGGTGGGTGTGATTCTGAAGTAGTACAAGATGCATTAGATGGAAATAATGAATCTATGGTTGTTGATCGGACATCTGCAGACAAACATGTGGAGGGCAATAGATTTTCAGAATCAAGCTCTTGTTGTAGTTCACTATCAGTTTCAAAAGAGCCTGTTCATGAAACATGGCCTCTTCATCGCAAGAAGATACGTAAAGTTGTGGTCAAGAGAGATAAGAAGGCTCGGAAGAAAGTGGAAAACTTTGAGAGGGCCCTTTTAATTGTCAATACAAGGACGAAAGTCGATGTGGCATGGCAGGATAGTAGCATTGGAAGTGCTGTAAATGCAACGACTTTGATTCCAGTGGACAGTCCTGGTGACCATGAATTTGTCGCTGAACAGTACGTCGTTAAGAAGGCCTCAGATGATGATGATGATGGAGAATGCAGGCTTGTTGGGGTTGTGAAAAGTGTCAATGCTAGGGAGCGAACAGCTTGTGTGAGATGGTTAAAACCAGTTGCAAGGGCAGAAGATGCTAGAGAGTTTGACAAGGAAGAAATTGTAAGCGTGTATGAGCTAGAAGCACATCAAGATTATGACTATTGCTATGGGGACGTTGTTGTTAGATTATCTCCAGTTTCTGTCTCATCAGAAGCTGCTCCTAATGGAGACTTTTCTGGGGAATCGGCTGAGGCTATACAAGGCATAGAAAAGTTGTCTAGAAGCAAGAAAGTGAAAATTGAAGCTTCTACTGATTTTTCAGATCTTTCTTGGGTTGGGAATATAACCAATCTTAAGAATGGTGATATTGAAGTTACGTGGGCTGATGGCATGGTTTCAACGGTAGTATCATTGCTTATTTACATCATATGCTTTCTCAGTGCCCATTTATCATTAACTTTGAGATCAGAATCTCTCAAGACCAGTAATGTTATTTGCCATAAAACCTGCTTTATATTCTGAGTTATAATTAATGTTTAATTTATATTTAAAACTACTTATTCGAGGGTCAACAGAACTTATAAAAAGTTAAATGCTTAAGTTGTAAAGTGTGGGTATAATGAAAATCAAACAATTGGAAGAACAAAAATTGGATATCAATCTCCCTGTTGAGTATGTTAGCTTGATTTCCCAGCCTTGATAGGGATGAATTTTCAGCTTCTGTTATTAATGCTAGCTAAGTATTTCCTTATCTCCCACAATTCCAATGCATTTTATGTAGTTTGACTTTTTCATTGGTTTCCAATCAGGTTGGACCTCAGGCTATCTATGTTGTTGGTCGAGATGATGATGATGAGTCTATTGCCGCAGGGAGTGAAGTTAGTGAACATTCTGCAGGTTGGGAAACTGTTGATGACAATGAAATGGACACTCTTGAAACTGCTACAGAGGTATGTTTTTGTCGGAGACATCCTAATCTATGTTAGTTGTTAAGTTTTTACTAAATGGTAAAGACATGAAAATCAATTCCGAGATTATTTTGGGTTCAGGCAATATGGAGGGGCGATAAGAAGGTTGGTTTAACTATGAAGTAGTGTAGCGTTACAGTCTTAAATTGCCTCGAGTCTTGAGTTTTTTTCCACATATCAAGGTAGTTTAGATTTTTTTTTATTCTTAGAAGAAGTTGATCGCATTTCATGTGCCTTCCATCCTTCATTCCAAACATCAGTTAATTGCCGTGGATGTTAATTCAACATTCAAGGTGAACTTATCTCTTGGACCAAAAAAAGGCATGGGAAAACTGCATAAATGATTGATATCATTTAATGAGTTTTGATATTATTTTTGCTTTAAATCGCCCCTTGTGAAAAGTTCATATAATTTTTTATAAAAGATAATAGTAAGTTTGTCTTCTAATTTTACATTATGAATTTCATGCTATGGCGGAAAACTTACCAATTGATGTAATAGTTTAGATAATAATTGAAATAAAATATTACATTGTAACACCAATGAATGAATGTCACTAAAAAAGGTAAAACTTGAAATGTAAAATTAGAGGATAAAACTAATATTACCCATGTACTAGCTTAGTACCATGTTGGATCATTGATATCTTATAATTCCTCCTAATATATTGTTGATTGAGCCAATAAAACTAATGGAGATTTGTAGGGAACTGGGGAGGAAGAGATCGACCAGAATTCAGAGATAGAAGACAGCAGAGAGAATGGAAGAAACTCGGCACTTTCTGTTCCATTTGCTGCGTTTAGATTTGTTACCAGACTGGCAACAGGAATATTTTCGAGGGGACAAAGAAGTTTGCATCCATTTGGCTTGGATTCAAAGGATGAAAATGAATTTCATTCGGATGAAACAATCAGTATCGGCGAGAGAAATACAACCAAGGAGTTCATCCCTCATACATCTGAGGCAAGTAATGCTTGTTGTGGAAAATCTGATGGTGAAAAAGAAGTAGAAATTATTGTCTCAAAGTCACCAGAATTGAGAAATGAAGGGGCATATTCTCCAGCTCCAGCAAGCTCTTTGGACAACATTTACATCTTCAAGAGATTCGATATTACCAAGGATCCCTTGGATCACAATTTTCTTGGTACAAACGGACGAGTAAGTATTACAAAAATTAAATCATTGTATTTAAGAATCTTTTCAATGTTATAAAGTCCAATATTCTGGGTGAAATAATTTGCTAATAACATTTAAGGACCTCCCTCCAATGATGCAACAATCTTCTTTTTTGATTGACATTGCTCAATTTATCAATATTGGTTTATATGTTGTTGAAGTACATATCTGAATACATCCTCTTTGTTGTTCGTGTATAACTTTTGAAAGAAAAAATTGCACAATTCACAGAGTGACAATGGAAGAAAGTGGATTAAGAAAGTCCAGCAAGATTGGGGCATCCTTCAAAATAACCTTCCCGGTAAAGAGTTGCCAATCAAAGTTATTATGATTTCTCTGAATCCCATAAAAAATCTAAACATGCGAGATGAATTTCTTTTTTTTTTTTTATGCAGATGGGATCTACGTCCGAGTTTATGAAGATCGAATGGATCTTCTTCGAGCAGTCATTGTTGGGGCCTATGGAACTCCTTATCAAGATGGCCTATTCTTTTTCGATTTCAACCTCACACCTGAATATCCAGATGTTCCCCCAGTAAGTAAAACTAAATCTAATTTTACTTTATCTTCTGATCATGTTTAACCAATTCGATGGTGGTTTTACAATTATGCAGTCAGCATATTACAACTCGGGTGGATGGCGAATAAACCCGAATCTCTACGAAGAAGGCAAGGTCTGTCTTAGTCTTTTGAATACTTGGACTGGGAAAGGAAATGAAGTATGGGATTCAAAGTCCTCTAGCATCCTTCAAGTCCTAGTTTCATTACAAGGTCTAGTATTGAATTCTAAGCCATATTTCAATGAAGCTGGATATGATAAGCAGATTGGAACAGCTGAAGGAGAAAAAAATTCTCTTTCTTACAATGAAAATACTTTCTTATTGAACTGCAAAACGATGATGTACGTCATGCGAAAGCCCCCCAAGGTTATACATCAAATTCTCCTAATGTTTCTTTTAATTTTATCATTTTTTGCAAAACAAAAAGTTAGATTTTATTTATGATCATATCTTATCTGCATAGAAATTTATGTGACGATTCTATGCGAAAATCCCCCAAGGTTATACATCAAACTCTTCTAATTTTTTTTTTTAAAATTTACCATCTTTTCACAAAAAAATGGTAAATTTTATTTATGATCGCATCTTATATGCATACAAATTTATGATCTAAATTCTATGCAATGTTTTTCAATGTACAGGGCTTTGAAGAGCTTATTAAAGAACATTTTAAAAGGCGTGGCTACTTTATTCTGAAGGCCTGCGATTTATACATGAAAGGTCAATTAATAGGCTCGCTTACGAAAGATGCAACAGCAAGCCATACGAGCGAGTCCGATTCGACTTCGATTGGATTCAAGCTGATGTTGAAGAAGATTTTTCCGAAACTTTTCATGGCCTTGGAAGAAGTGGGAGCTGATTGTGAAGAATTTCGGCACTTGCTGAATTTATCGTAAGATCGATCCAAGGTCGGTTTGATTTGAGTTCTCTGCCTGTATATTTGCTTTTTCATTTCCTGGAAAGTTATCGTCATTGTTATTCTTCTTGAACTTGGAAATATGAGAAGCTTCAATTCTTCATCAATGTTAGGAGCTGGGGTTTCCAAGAACTATGAAACTGCAGTGCTACAATTTTGATCATAAATGAAAGTTTCGATCTCGGGGAGTTTAGTTTTGATCTTCAATTGGTTTCTTTGAAATGGTATTTGCTCGTCAGGATCGATTTTATATCGGTATTGAACATAAAACCACTATGGTTTTCTATTGAGTTTGACTCAAAAAAGAAAACTTATCCTCAATCAAGCATAATCTGTATAGCTTATCACACCACCATCATAACTTATCGTCCTCTTCTTGTCCTTAAATAGCCAACAATTATGTGCCAACAATCACTCTTTCCCCGAACAGTCAACCTAGTATCCACAACCACTGGAATTCCACGTTCGAGAGCTCGCAAGTCATAATCTTCATTAATTTGAGATCTGGGTTCGTTACAAGTTTCAAAATTTCTAATGGGTTCTTCACAAATCGATTCCCAAAGCTAATCATGCGTTTAGAACCGGATTGATCTTCTTTCTTGATTGGCTTCACGAGATTGGACTGAGAATAGTCCAAGTTAATCACATCCATTAGCGTTGCATTCACGAGTTAAACTCTATAATTTCTATATTTTTTTTGTAACTTGGTCGTTAGGACGGCAATCAAACTTGCAATCAGTTTACCAGTGTCGTGCCATGTTCTTCGAAACTATAGTTCCAGGTGGGAGAATCAACTTAGTTGCCGACTTCTATTCGAGTACCTTCATTGAATTTTCGTGGATCGAAAGAGTCTTAGTTTATACCAGTGAACATTTGAAAGAGTATAAAACAAATTATTAATAAATAGGGCTCTTTTATTATCTAGTACAAATCAAATTAGACTGACCATTAAAAAGGTCAAGCTTCTAGCCATAATAGCTGAATCAAGCTTCTTAGTGACTTCCATGGAAATGGTATCTGCATTTCTCTCTCTCTAGTTTCAGTTTGCTAAGTTCTTCGTTTTTTGAACAAGCAGATCGTTGAAGAAGTTGCAGAAGTTCAGGCATGGTGGAATTCCGGGAATTTTCAGCGAACACGGCGACCTTATACGGCCAGAGACGTCGTTTCTCTGAGAGGCACTGTCAAGCAAAGTTTTCCGGCCAATGAAATGGCGAACTTTTCGAGTATGCAAGCATGTGGGAGACAAATGAACATATAGTCATATAATTTGTGAATAGGTGGGGTCTTGGGTTATATTGTTGACGGATTGAAAGCAGAATAAAAACAAGAGAAAGCTTGAAATGATCATAGATTGTTAGGGTTTATTTGGACATAAGATTCTAAATTTCATTTTCCACATGGTCTCTTGCTAAAAGACCTCCCAAAACAAAACACGAAACAAAATTATGAATTACGATCAGACGAAACATTTGCGAGATTGAGATACAACCTAAGCTATGACATTACGTAAACGACTCGTGATCAAATATCATAAGGGCCTAGTACCGTCCGAGAAGATTTTTTAATGACTTGTAACAATTGTACATATGCTGTGATTGTACGAGTTTCGTTTCGAGTTGGTTCAACCCAACCAAATATGGTAAAACTCGATCCAAAATCCTTATAAAATTAATAATTTAACTTGAAGCAGATCTAATCTTGTCGAAATCCTAAAAACATATTATTTGTTCGAGGACTACCATGTAAGGCCTTAATCCATCTACAGCATGTGTACAATCACAAATCTCAACAATTTATAAGCAACATGTTCTCTTCCTATTCATAATGATCTTCAATGTTGAATTTTGAAATCGTTTTTGCAAAGTTCAACCCGGTCCGAATATCGTTTAAACCCAATCTAAAATCTGAAAAATCGATTAAAAATTAACAAAAACTCTAATTATTTTAAACTTGTATTTGAAACCTAAGTGGTCGTACCCAACCCTAAAAAAATTAGGGGGTTTTAAAGTCATAGAAAAGCTTAAAAAGAGTAGACCCTCTTGAAAAGGACACGTTTGATTAATACAGTTCATCTTACTCAAACTAATCCCTTAGTTCCACTTTTAATCACATCAATTAGTGGTTGCTAATTGCGATCGATCACCAAACAAGAATTGCTAATCACTTTCGTGACACTTTGTCACCACTAATCCATTTGGATGGATAAGTAAATCTTATCCAATTACACACACGTTACCCACAGCCAAATTCCTCCAAAAGTTTGTCATTTTGATGTGACGGAGGTGGTGCACCAAAATCAATGTCACAACATTATTATTTTTAATTTAATTACTAATTTAATGTAACATGGTTAGTGATCCTACGCCTAGGGTGTGAGCCACAATATAGGTGCTAAGTGTCATCGTGGATCAATCTTGAACTCTATCTAAATCAAGAGCAAAATCGTAACAAAAGGATAGTTAAAACCCTAACCCTAATCAAGAACAAATTCTTCTTAGAATTTGATTTTTTTTTTTCCAATAGGTCTCTCTCTTCATAGAGAATACATAAAACTCTGATATTATTTACCAGACCCAACACACCTAGAATTTGAATTATCAAAATCTAACAGATATTCGTGTTTAGTTACACTATTTTTTACCGAGATACGGAGATTTGGGCATGAAATATTGGCCGAGAACTAGATGGAATAACAAGTCTTTAAATGCATATGCACATGGAGGGGTCTTCCATTGACGGCACTTTCTGAATATTTATAAATGGATGGCATGGCATAGGTTGGAAATTAATCAATTTCTAACCTATCAATATACTTCTCCTTTAATTATAGTTAATGTTTTTTTGAATTTCTATATTGCTTGCTTCAAGGGGTACAATGAAGTTACATCCCTCACTACCCTTTTTTAAATTTATTGTATACTAAAAACTAAATTAAAAACAATAAAAGTGGTTGAAAATTAAAATAAATTGCTCCACTTAAACAAAATGGGACCCTTTTTAGAGAATGCAAGCCACGATATAGGTGCAGACACTTTCAAGAAATCTGGCCAAATATCGTTCTTGAAAAAAGAAATATTATTTTATTTTATTTTAAGGACTATTTCTTCTCTATTAATTATATTGAGACAGTCAATTACTTCCAAAAAATGGAATTGACTTATAGCTTTGAAAGATACTCTTCCAAGGTTCAAACATAACTGTAATCTTCATTCAATAACGTTCATGTTTCATCGACTTCTTCGACATGAGCAATAAAGTGATATAAACCTTGAATATATTAAGGAAAAAAGGATTTAATTAGTAAATAAACGTTATAATACGATATGTTCGAGTGTTGTCGCATTCAACACTGTGAATTTTGGGTTACAAATCTAGGTAAAGCCTGTTTTCCGAGATTTTAATGTTGCTCGTAGAGATGATCCATGATTATGGGTTTTTTTTGTTTTTGAATGCTGTGAGTTTATTGTAACCCTAATGAAGACTAGCACTGTGGTTTACTGTTTTTATGGATTGGAACTAAATTATTACACATCTTAAAAAAAGACCATTGAGGGTTGACTCACCACATCGTTTTCATTCGTTAAGTATTCATATATCATCAAAAACATCTTATACACAATTCCAAAGATGGGTATGAGGAAACATGCTTATAATATGTAGAGAGAGAAAGAGAGAGTTATAGAGAGAGAAAGGGTGAAAGAAAGGTAGAGAGAGGGTGGGAGAGAGAAAGAAGGAGGGAGAGAGAGAGAGGAGAGAGAGAGAGAGAGAGATGTTCTACTAGCCAAGGTAATTCACTAACATTGACAGAGGAACCAAGCACAGCCCTCTCTTCTTCAAGCCAGCACTGTCATCTTCTCCATCATACCTCATCAAACTTCTCTCGTCTGCTCGCCTTTCTGAGCTCCTCCCTTCTGCCTATTTATAAATAAAAAAAATATCAGAAACTATAGACGAAGATAAGGAAATAACACATTTTTTTACCAGATTACTCCTTGCGTGATCATAAAATGAATTTCTCTGATCCGCAACCTGTAGATGATTGAACACCAAACCAAAAAAAAACAATTCAGCAGATATAATTATGCGAAGAGATTAAAAAAGATCATTTGATTAACCTTGGGACTGCTAACAGGAGAGCTGGCAGTATCCTCCAGAGAATCATCATAAAACATCTTTCTGGGTTTTGCTTTGTCGATAAAATTAAGGTTCTTAGGGAGATTAAGACCGCCCTGAGACGAAGGAGACGAGAGATCAAAGTTATGGGTACCGGAAAACCTCCATACAGAAGAAGAAGCCGCGTCGGAAACCACAGAAGAGCTACAAAAACTGAAACTAGATCGTTGACCGCCATTAACATCAGAGAAAGCTTCTTCAAAGTAAGAAGTCCAACCACTTTCTTCAGAACCGATCGAAGAATCATTATTGTAGTTCATCGACGACGAACTAACAAAACCAGTAGATTTCTCCATCTTCAAAACCTTGGTTTGTAAGAACAAGAAAAGAACAGAGAGAGAGAGAATCGTTACTGATGCAGAGGTTGCATAGCCGTTTTCAATGGAGTTTTTATAAGTGAAAAGCATGCCTGAAGAACCACGTCGAATCTTAGCGTGGGCCAACGACGGTCCACGAAGTTAAAATCAGCGGTTAGAACTTCAGCGCAGGGAGAGAGAGAGAGAGAGAGAACGTGGGATCAGTGAAATAAATGATGGAAGACGAGGAAGAAGAAGGGGGTTGACCTTTGTGGCTTAACTGTACCTTTATTAGGGTTAGGGCTGCCATTTTCTTTTGGTAGGTCAGAAATGGAGCTCACTCTTAATTTCTCTCTCCTCTCTCTCCCTCTCCAATCTCTATTATAATTTTTTAATATTCATTTTGGCTTAATTTTAAATTAATATAATCGCGTCATTTAAAAAAAATAAAATTACCTTTACTCTCACATTCCACCCTATTACAAAATTTGATGACGTGCCATTTGATGCATTAACTATAAATATGTAATTTATTTCACTAATTACTTTCAATTTCACTAATTATAAATAATTAATCATAAATTTTGCAATATTATTTCATATTCTTTGGTAAAGTAATATTTTTAACGCCGAGATTAACCTTATGATTAACCTTGTACGCGTCATTTTGTGTCACTTATGAAAGTAAAATTAGAAGATAAAAATAATATTATCTGTGATAAATAAATTATAAAAAATATGAGAAAATATATTAACCTAGAACTCGAAGCCCAATTTAAACTATCATTAGTAGGCCGACTGAAATCTTATCCAAGAAAAAAACATGTAGCCGACAATTACATAGGAATGAAAATGTCCTTTCAAACATGTCGAATTAGTAAAGAACAAATCCATTATTTGCACTGCATGTCACGTTTTCTAACAAGGACAATCATTTCGGGACTATATAGTAAAAATTCTCATAATCCAATGCAATACTATTTGTATTGGGCTAGAGCACAGATACATTTTTGCTGTTTATAGCCTAAAACTGCTATGTTGGTCAGTAAGAAGACATCTACTTATATACTGTTCAAATTTTACTTTCATAAATAGTAGGAGAGTCTACACTTCCCATTGATATGAGTTGTATTCTCGCAATCAACAGAATGTTGAATCGTTTCTTTCACAGGATTGGTCCTTGCAAGGTTATTCTCATTAGAGCTATGGAGTTTGGTCCTAAGGAATGCCAAATCCAACTTTACATTAGTTTTGGATTCACGTTTGCTCGATCTTGCTAGGGCTCAAAGCTCTAGACATAGTAATTATTGCACGACCTCGCACTAATTGTGTGGCGATCCGCCCTATGAAGACCATCATGACTCAATATACTGTTGTTTATGAGAGCTCAGTACATTCTAGTCGGAGTGCACAGTCCCAAATCGCTTGAAAGAATAAAATTTTTGTTATATATGATTATAATTTATCTTCCTAACTATCACTGCATGTTTTGGAATGTAAACCTAATAACAAATCTGTGAGAACTCGAAGTTGAAACTATTGTAGTGAGAACACTGAAAAACGTTACAAATTATAGAGTATGTGACCTACGAGTAAGACATCTTCATCAACTATTAATTTGATCAATTTTGAAATGTCACGGTGCATCATGGACCTTACTATTTCGAAAGCCGCCCCATTTGGCAGCAATATTAGCCTAGTTCTAATCCATGCAGAATAATCCTCGTCCAATAATAATGCCCCGAGTCACACAGCCGCATGATTGATTTCTCATTCCAGTCTCATATTTTCATTGCGTGACATTATTATTTAATTTTCTAACAATAATGATCATATTATATGATGGATTGAAAACGACGCTTGCAACTGTCGTTTACTAATAATATGTAGCTACTACACGATAAACTGCGATTCAGAGTCTAACCTCCCAGGGTTGATATCATCATTTATCGAAACCCTTATGACGTGGCAGAAGGACAGAAAGTCTCCCCCAAGTGTTTCCAAGGAGATGGACCCTGAGCCGTATGATGCAGATGGGGCCCGCAGTGAATGATGAGCTGGCATCACGTTAGGCTGATCTGTGTTTTTCGACAGAAAAAACAAAAACGTCGCCGTATCGTGATTGGCTAGGGCTGTTGACCCCTTACGTAGACAAATTCCATTGGTCAAACAAATCTCCAACGCAGGAGACACGTCTCATCACAAGGACCACAGTCAACTTTCTACTCTAATATTCGACTTAATTATTTAAAACTAAATAAAACCTTTTTTAATTTAATTAAAAAATACTATTTAATAAAAAATTGTTCAATTACGTCCATTATAACTTGGTACTTAGATAATAGAACAAGATAATTAATACAACATTATTTTTATTTTCGTCATAAATATTTGTATGGAAAATTACAAGTATTAGTCAAATAACGTGACATCTATGAAAAACATCGATCGATATCCTCACGATGGCGGGGCCCACGCTCTCTTCCAAGCACGGGCAACGGCAGCGTTTTGACTGTCGTGTTGGACGCATTAGGTGGCAAGAATTGGGACCCGCACCTCACTTTCTGTTCCTTTCCAAAAAACAATAATAAATCACCAAAATAATAATAAAAAAAAAACACAACCAAATAAGACTCCAAAATTTAAAGAAAATCAAACCCTAGTAATTAAAATTTGATACAATTAAAAATTTTAAGATGTTAGTTAAATAACACTATTAACTTTAGGGTGTTCTTGTATACATGTCAGACTCTTTGATACGTGTTTCAAGATGGATCAGATGAGGAGACTGTAAGTCGATGGTTAGAGCGTGCTGATGCCTGAGTATACATATATATATATATATATATATATTTCAAATGAAATGTATATATATATTAAAAAATTTCATAAGCGATGGTTAAAGTATTCAAATGTGAACAAAAGGAAATACCACTAGATGTCGATGCTTATGAAAATAAGGATGGTTAACATGTATGTTTATGAACGGATCATTTGGATTACTTCTTCCCTAAAGAAGATAAATAGAGAAGATATGGTCGTTTGTGGTCGGTTTAAATGACAAAAATGATAAAAAAACAAAACCTAAATTACGCGCAAAGATCAATCCCAAACAACGGAGAGAAACTTTGAACATATAACTTTTCCATCATATTCCGATGTATGATAACTCGTATCAGATGCTATAATTACATGTTAAGAGCGTATAGATGATTAAATTATATTCAACTAAATAAACTTTAATTTTTTAGATGGAATGATGATTTGTCACAACATAAGTTTATGACCATATTAATTATTACTTTTTATAATTAATGCCTTATATTTGGAACTCAAATTTTCTGCATTCTTCATCGTTGACAATGATATATTAACATGATTACATACATATACATACATATATGCACATACACACACACATATATATAGATAGACCGAATTTGAATTCAATTCAAGATGGATATTGTTGGGTCCATTGAATTGGCCAAATATTTTGATTATTATCTGCACATTATCTTGCTTAATACATGATTTACTTCTCAAGCTATTTAACACCGAATAAAATCGGGAGATTCTATGTTGTCGGAATCAACAATATTTGTCAACAAATCTGTAATTAATAATTAATAAAATATATATTTTTAATTTCAAGAAAGGAATTAATCCTACGTGGCAAATTTCTGTTTCCATATTTGAAATGATCTTAATTGAGCGTGACAGATTTTTTTATTTCTTTTACAATTTAGTAAATACCATATATTATCATACCAATAAGGGACGCTTAATAATTATCGGTTAAGAATATACTAATAATTAATTTTCACCTTATAAAGCCTTTAAATTGAGACTCCTAAGCATGAACAAAATCAATAAGGGTCATTTATTTTTTAATTTTAGGGATATCAAGTATGTAATTATCAATTAATTTAACTAAAAAGGAACACCTTGATATTGAATTTATCGCATTTGTTCGAATAAATTATCCGAGCGTGAGCATGAAGAATCGCGCGTAAAATGGTAAAAATTGGCCGAGCGTTATCTGCGTGCCACTTACGACGCCATATTTACACCCTCGTTGCATCTCTCGAAATGATTTGAATAAGATATCAAATTCAACTCGCTTCGATAAGCTTGTAATTCAGATTCGAACTTTGCAAGCACGGTTGACACCGTCGAATTCGGTGACACGAAAAGTTTACATAGTAAATAAAGTGAACGATAAAAATTAATATTCGTAGAAGAAGATTTGGAAATAGAAGATGATAAGCTATAGCATGGAAATAATCAGATAATTATTAAAAAAATAGAGAAAAGAAAATGAAGTGAATAGTTTGGTAGCCATTATCGTTGCTCACCGTGCTCTCTCCTAGGGTAATTAAACACAAAGAAGACGACTCTCTCTCTCTCCCTCTCTCTCTATCTCTCTCTCTCTTCTCTCTCTCTGGAAGCAATTACACCTCTCTCGCTCGCCATTAAATGCAATTGCACCCTCTCCATACGCTCGGCAATTACTCCATAGCTGCCACATTTCTCCATCTGTTCATCCTTTCTTCTTCCCTGCTTCTCCTCCACTTTTGCCTTTCCCTCTGGTTTTTTCATCGTCTTCCTTATCTCCATTCTTTCTCCCTCTGATAACCCTAGAATCGCTCTATCGCAAACCCTTTTTCCGTTTCTCTCGCCATAGCCAAGGATCTGAAACACATTCTCTTCGCTGGGACTCGAGAGCATTATCTGGTAATTTCCATATTCTCCTCCCAAAAGCACCATTTCTAGAATTATCTTTTTGATTCCCCGAGATCCTCGTGGGCGTTACGAATATTTTCCTCTGGTTTTGACTGCATTTTTTTTTTGCACTGTTTAAAGCCGTAAAATTTTGTCAACCCTTTGTTCTGCTATTTTATTCATTTTCTTTCTCGTGTAAGAACAGCTTTAGCAGTTGTTTCAAAGTTAGGAAAACAAAGGTCAATTTTCTCTCTTTTTTTTTTGTTTTATTTTGAACCTTGATCCGACAGATTCTGTGAAATAGAAAAACCCTTTTATTCTTTTTTTGTATTGATGAGAAGTTAGGAGTAGCTCCTCTCTCGGTAGACATTGTTTTCTGGGTTGTCAAATGTGGCCGCCGGAATAACGATTTTTGCCGGGATCTCGCCGTTGATGATCAGAAGAAACAGAAATGTTGGAGGGTTTGGATCAAACTCAGTTCTTACTCATAGTGAGGTTAGTATTTTAAGCTTTCAACAAGTATCCAAATCTTGTTTAGAATTCTTGATCTGCGCATCTTTTTGCTTTTGGCATCTAACATTTTGTGAATAGATCGACGATTTTATCACTCAGAAGTCAGAACCGGATCTTTTTTAGTGTATTTTATTTTATGTTTTACCCATTATTTTTCTCCAATTTCTTGTTTTGAATGTAATCATTCTCGATGTTCGAAACAACGCGTCGAAACCTTTCCCTCTCCGGCGCTCACATAGAGGGAGAAAATAAAAGAGCGAGAAGAAAGAGAAATTTCTCGAAATACTAATTTTATCCTAGGGTTATGAGCAGGATATGATCGTTTTTTTCTCTATTTTATGGGAATGAAATAGGGTTTTTTTCTTTCATCTCAAAATACAGTCGCTCTTTCATGGATTGCTGAAGATGGGTACTATTTTTTACTTCGTACTGAGTGGAAAATATTTCGCTTTTTCTGTTAGATTTAAACGCATAAGCCATTGGGAATCTTGAGGATCTGAGTTATGTTTCAGCCAAATATGATGGAAGCTCAGCTCCATCACTTAGACATGATTCAGAACACATCAGAAAGCGAGCTTGCTCGCCTGAGAGACGACGACTTCGACAGTGCCACTAAATCCGGCAGTGAAAACCACGAGGCTATCTCCGGCGACGAACAAGCTCCGGGCAAGAAAAGGAAGCGTTACCACCGCCATACCCAACATCAGATCCAAGAAATGGAAGCGTAAGCTCCAACAAATCTGTCAAAAATAATTCATGTCGTTTTCTTCACTGTTTTAATTTTGCTTTTTTTTGCGTGATAGTTTCTTCAAGGAATGCCCTCACCCAGATGATAAACAGAGGAAAGAACTGAGCAGAGAATTAGGGTTAGAGCCATTACAAATCAAGTTTTGGTTTCAAAACAAACGCACTCAAATGAAGGTAACATTCGCTGCAGTAAATTTGCAACTTTTCAGATTTAGATGCTGCCGTTACATATGTTTTGCTCCATCTCTTATGAACAATGGGTTTTGTCATTTTTTTCACGCCAGTTTCTATCTTTATTTGTTTCTCTCTCACAGAACCAACATGAGCGCCATGAAAACTCGCAACTTCGATCAGAAAACGAAAAGCTTCGAGCAGATAACATGAGGTACAGAGAGGCTCTCGGCAATGCCTCTTGCCCTAACTGTGGAGGTCCTACGGCCATTGGAGAGATGTCTTTCGACGAACACCATTTGAGACTTGAAAATGCTCGTCTTCGAGAAGAGGTATCAACGAGTCTAAATCTTATAATATATTTATCAAAGAACATTTATCTTTAATCTTTATGATTAATCCTTGTCCTTGGGCTCTACAGATTGATCGAATTTCAGCCATTGCTGCAAAATATGTAGGAAAGCCGGTTCTGAACTACCCTCTTATGAGTTCACCAGTTTCTCGTCCACTAGAACTCGGCATGGGAAACTTCGGAGGCTCACCGGCTATTGGCAATGACATGTTCGGAAGTGCCGGAGACCTTCTACGGTCGATAAGCGCTCCAGCGGAGGCTGATAAGCCGATAATTATCGAGCTTGCAGTGGCAGCAATGGAGGAACTTATGAGAATGGCTCAGATGGGAGAGCCCTTGTGGCTGACAACTCTCGATGGATCAAACTCTATGCTCAGTGAAGATGAATATATGAGAGCATTTCCGAGAGGGATTGGCCCGACTCCTTCTGGATTCAAATCTGAAGCTTCTCGCGCCAGTGCAGTGGTCATTATGAACCATATTAACCTTGTCGAGATACTTATGGATGCGGTAAAAAAATCATGGTTTTATTGATTTTACTCATGATTGCAGTTTTTTAGAGATTTATAGCTGAATTTTCTTCTTTCTGTGCAAATTCTGTGTGTTTTAGAATCAATGGTCGACTGTGTTCTCTGGAATTATCTCAAGAGCGATGACCCTGGAAGTTCTGTCCACCGGAGTTGCAGGAAATTTTAATGGAGCTCTGCAAGTGGTACTGTATTTTTACCTGCATAAATTTACTTAAAAAATTCCTTAATCGAGTTCTTTATCATGATTAGTAAAATATTTTTAATAAATAATTATCTTAAATATAATACATTAAATTTACTTTGATTGTTGCAGATGACTTCGGAATTTCAAGTCCCGTCTCCACTGGTTCCAACCAGGGAAAGTTATTATGTAAGATACTGTAAGCAGCATGGGGATGGAACATGGGCGGTGGTGGATGTTTCGCTGGACAATCTCCGGCCAAGTCCGGCGATGAGATGCCGGCGACGGCCTTCAGGGTGTTGGATTCAAGAAATGCCCAATGGTTATTCTAAGGTGGATTAGAAATTAAACTAAGCATAAGTGAAATTAACTAATGGTTTTTGACAAATTTCATTCTTTTGTTTTGGTTAAGGTTACTTGGATTGAACACGTGGAAGTGGATGATAGAGGTGTCCATAATCTTTACAAGCAGCTCGTCAGCTCCGGCCATGCTTTCGGTGCAAAACGGTGGGTTGCCACCCTAGACCGCCAATGTGAACGCCTGGCAAGTGCTATGGCTACCGGAATTCCCACCGGAGACGTCGGAGGTAATCTTTGCTCCGGTCATAGAACTTTGAGATTACTGTGTCGAATTCTAATTTGAGAAAATTATTTGAATACCGAGTAGTGATAACGAATCAAGAAGGACGAAAGAGTATGCTGAAGTTAGCGGAGAGAATGGCGATAAGCTTTTGCGCCGGAGTTTGTGCTTCGACAACCCACACGTGGACGACATTGTCGGGAACTGGAGCAGATGACGTCAGGGTGATGACACGTAAGAGCATCGACGATCCTGGTAGACCTCCCGGCATTGTTCTAAGTGCTGCTACCTCCTTCTGGCTTCCGGCTAACCCCAAGAGAGTTTTCGATTTCCTTCGCGATGAAAATTCTCGCAACCAGGTTCAATAATATACAAACTAGGTTTAATTTACTGATTAATAATTTATTTATCTTCTTAATATATTTTTTATTATACAACTTAATATGTTGAGTTGTGATTGGTGAAATAAATATTTTAATTGTAAATACACTTTAAAATATATCAATTACAACTCAAAATTTAGCTAGTATAATATACTTAAAAAGTAAATAATCGTAAGTATTAATGACTAATTATGGTTTTTATTTGTACGCAGTGGGACATTCTTTCCAATGGCGGAATTGTTCAAGAAATGGCTCACATCGCCAACGGCCGGGATACCGGAAATTGTGTTTCTTTGCTCCGGGTAAATGTGAGTGAATCTCGTTCGATTTTTCAACTTTTTTTTATTAAATTAGTGTTGTTATTCGAGATGAACTGATGAACCCTTTTTTTTTGTTTTTTCAATTTATAGAGTGCAAATTCAAGCCAGAGTAACATGCTGATTCTCCAAGAGAGTTGCACCGATCCTACAGGTTCTTTCGTAATTTATGCTCCGGTCGACATTGTGGCCATGAACGTGGTGTTGAACGGCGGAGATCCAGACTACGTCGCTCTTCTCCCTTCAGGGTTTGCTATTCTTCCTGACGGAACTTCAACTCAAAGCGCCGGCGTCGGAGAAGTCTCCTCCGGCGGTGGTTCTCTCCTCACCGTTGCTTTCCAGATCTTGGTCGATTCAGTTCCGACCGCGAAACTCTCTCTCGGCTCAGTTGCCACCGTCAACAATCTCATCGCCTGCACCGTCGAAAGAATCAAAGCTTCGCTATCATGCGAAGACGCATGAGAGGTAAAACCCTAAAACCAGTCTTTCTCTTTCATCTTCCATAGCTCACTGTTTAAGCTTCTTCAATCATGGCTCCATTTCATCACACAGATGAAGATGTTTTGGAAAATTTGGAGCAGAAAGTCAACAGCGCACCTGCTATGTTCTTAGAGATCAACTTCGAATAATTTCTGGGAGGATTAGGGTTCGGGATTTGACTTTTCTTAGACTCATTAACTATCTATAACAAGCTTATTAGGGTTTCAAGTTCTCCATTTCACCTTTTTTTCTCAACTTTCACAGCTTTCTGTTCTTTTTTCTTCTTTCTTTCTTCATTCGAGTTCTTAATCTGTGTTTAGAACCAGTTCATTTTTCTCCAACATCAAGAACTTCTGCAATGCAGTTGATCTCTTTTGTTTACGTATCCTAACCTAATGTGACCTTTTTTCGCGAAAATAATTACTCTTTGTTCCTGACATCGATGCATTCCCGTAAAACCCTTTTCGGAATTTGATAATTTCTTTGCTCGGATAGCAACATGCCAACATCAACCTCTCGAATTCGATGAACACAACCAATTTTTAAGGGTAAATATTAATTTATTCCGTAAATTATAAGAGAAGTGGATAGCTCAAACATATTTAATTATCATCGATAGTTAATTAAATATGTCAACTAAATTGAAAAATATTATTAAAATAAAAAAAAATACGATGAGATAAAGTGTTTTAAAATCATGATAAAGTTTAGAAATAGATTTATTTACTTTTTTTTTTTAATTTCATTTTGCAAGCTTCTGCAATGGCTTGAAACCGACCATTGTTTTGCAGACGAGTTCCACGTAAAACTACAATCCCTAATGCATGGAGACGAGGGCTATCCGCCTCTGCATATCTCCATCACACCAGAACCAAACAGCAGCAGAAAAAAAAAAAAAAAAACTAAGTACAAGATACATCGCTTAGTAATCGATAATCGGTTCTCCTTTGTTCAAGTTTCGCTCCACCGTCCACGGCAAATCGAAGAGCTTCGCAGTAATAAATTTGAAGATTTTATTGACGTTTATGTTGTAGGCCGCGCTCGAGAAGAACAGAGTTGCGTTAATGGCCTTCGCATATGTTCTTGCCTATCAAATATCAATAAATTTTCTATCTTTAGCTTGTTTTTCTATTTTTTTCTAACTTATAAACAGGTTGAAATCTTTGTTCTTTACCTGACTCGCGATCGTCCTCTGTATATCGATCGGGAGTTGGATAAACTCATCATACTTCGATCCGATCATAATTGGTATACCCATCTGCAAAAGAATCACACAAATTACACAAATAGCCGAGATTTTTGGATCGAAAACTTAAAGACAGATATATGAACAGCAATTCTAAATCCATCCATTTGTCTTGAAAATTACCTGGTTCCATTTCCTAGCTTGGTGGAACCACCTCATAACACTACAGAATAACAAGAAAACACGATTTCAAACAGTATCCCAAAAAGCTCAATCCAGAAACTGAATGTAATTATTGAAGAGCAAAAGGATAATTCAGATCTTAGAGGATGAATTTCAAACAAATTACCTATTTAAGGTACATCGGCTTGTAAGATCGAACATGAAGAAGATTGCAATGGAGTCTTTACAAGCTAATGGAATATGATGCTCTGATCGTTTATCCCCTAAATTCAATCAATTTGTCTGGTTATTACGAGCTGATTATGAAAATTGCCCTTTTTTCAGAACAACAATGGCGAATCCAGGTTACCTCCTACTTCCCAGAGGCTGTAAGAGAGACGTGCGCCTCCGACCATCAATGTTTTATCCATCAGATTCAACCCCCTCGACTTCGTACCGATTTTTTCAATCCCAGACCCCACGTACTTCTCCTACGGGAAACAAATCGGAAAAGGAAAAATTGTAATTCGATACTCAAATTTGAAATAATTGAAAATCAGGGTTCCGATTCGCTTACCAAGAAACTAGTCTTTCCAGTTTCGCTATCCCCCAAGACGCCGATCTTCAATACAACTAAATCCGGATCCTTACCAAAGCTATGACCGGCAGAAATCGCGATTTCGGACTCAAAATCATCCCCGTCGTTAGCAGACGGAGACGGAGAGGGCAAGCTAGGAATTGACCCAACGCGATATCTACTGGACTTTCCGGAGGAACACAAAGGACATCGATCGAGAACTCGCCGGAAGCATCGTCGGATAATCGCAGCACGGCGGCAAGCTCTTCGCCGGAGTCCGATTTGATCAGTTCCCAGGAGAAACGAAGTCATGGGTTCTGCAGAGAGAACGAGAATCGAGCCACTAGTGCCTTCGATTTTCCGCCATGAAAATGGAAGCTCAAAATCTTTGGAGTGATCTTCAGAGATTTTGCTCTTCGTTTACATTTATTGTTCAACGCTCCCTTTGCTGGTTGACCAAACATTATAGCCCAGATTGCTGAAAAGTCTAAATTGCCGGCTTCTGCGGTCCCGCGTTGCCTTTCACATTAGGGGTATTATAGGCACATAGAATATATACGTGGAGTACTCTCATAAAGTCATTATAAATTAAAAAATAGAATGTCTGGATTATGAAGGCAGCTAAAAGGTTATTTTATATAAGTTTAAATTACATTTGAACAAAATGTGTACATCTTTGAACCTACAAAAGATTGGTAGCCAACCAAAGAGTATAAACTCGGAAATTCCGTATCTTACGACGTCATAATCGAGTGTACGTCCGAGCTTTGGCTAGCTTGTTTACTGTCACTCGGCTTTCGCTTTAGCATATGCTTAATCTCGGTTTCTTTCTTGTCGACAAAATCCATCAAGTGTTTGAAGCTAGATGAACGGCCTGATTTTCTCGTACGGGCTGGCTCGATCTCTTCAACATCTCCCTCGGGTTCTGGATCGGGTACGAATTTGAGGTACTGGCCGATGACCCGAAAGAAGAAAACAAGAAGCGCGATCAAGCATGCAATGCCGCAGATAAGGAAAAGGCCCCAAAAGCTATTCAACGATAATTGATTTGCATCGGCTTGGTTTAGTTGCATGGTGCATTGCGACGTCGAGAGCCATTTATCGTGGAGCTTCTGAAGATCTCCGTTCTCCGAGAGCTGAAGAATTGCGGTCGATAAATCCACGGCCAGCGGTGAGTCCCTCTGAAATGCCTAAAAACAAGTCGAAGAATAGAAGGAAAAAAAAAACATACAAAATTTAAGATATCGCCCAAGTTTTGCAGATGAATAATGTTAGGTTTATCTTTTTACCATATTTTTTTATTGTACACACTGATGTGTCAAGCTGTAATTGGTGTAATTGAAGTATATTTGATATATTAAAATTAAAATAATTATTTATAATATTTATGACTTCAATCACAGCTCAACCCATCCGACAATATCTTAAAAAAAATATGCCAGCCCTTTGCAGATTTAGTAGAAAAAGAAGAGGAAATACTCACGAAACCCCATCCGCTTTTTGTGAACTCTTGACCGACGGTCCTGAATGCACAATTTGTGCCGGTCAAAAACCGCTCGACGTACGGAAGCTCGTCGACAATGGCCGCCACACCCCCGTTTCCCGGGCCTCTCTGCAGAGCACTGCTATATTCTTCCTGTCCATTCAACTTAAAGATCCTAGATGGAGCAATATTCAGCTCCTCAGTCAAATAATTATAAGCAAAGGATCCCACTTGAATTCCAATCGGTTCCGTGCTCGAGATTAAGGTATCAATCCCTTCTATCTTCGACGTCAGCTGTTGCACGGTAAGGATCGACGTCAGACTTGCAGTGTAACTCGAATTAATGATCAAAACGACGAACAGCCATATTAGCAGCACGAATCGGCCAAGAGTGCTCATTGTGTTTTCTCCTGAAAGTAGAAAGATTAGAAACAACAAAAGGAGTTAATCAAAAGAGGAAGATGATGGCGAAAGATAATAAAAACGTTCACTCGGGCATCCTAAATCGACACGCTTTTACCGACATCAGAATAAGTGTTACCGATAAATTTATCGTTTTTTGTAAAATGTGCAAACGATGAATAAACAAAACATGGGTATGTAATCCAAACATTTAACCATGGTATATACATACTGTGGGAAAAAAACATTGTCGAAAAACTGAACCTGCAAGAGAAAAAGCCGAGTTTCAGCATTTTAGATTGGAAACATTAACTTCGATTCAAAATCGAGAAATAGCTTTTTGTATGATTCAACAATTAATGTACCAAAATATCGTCATGAGTTGCTTTCGAGGAGGGCCCCGAAATTCTTCGTTGATACGATGCTCGAGAATCCAGACAACCGCCCCCACGAAAAGGAAGAAACCGGCAGTGACGAACCACATTTGAATTGTGAAAGGACTGAGAAAAGCCCAAGCATTGGTCTTGGCTTGTTTGACGGGAGCAACTACGACGAGTCCGGACTCCATGAACGGCTGAGTGAAGTCCACGATCTTCGTCCGATTTGTCACGATCGTGACATCCCCGACAGCAGCATCAAATTTCTGATGAAAAGAACAATTCAAGATACTGATTCACAAAAACAAATATCATGATATGATATTTACTAACTCACATTTTGATAAACATCGTAAACAATATTATTGTACGAAGGATTTTCCTTTCCGTCTCCGTATAATATAAACTCACGAGGAACCGGATACGGCAACAAGTTTACGGCAGCCTCGAAAACATCAATGCAGAATCCTTTAACTCCCGGAGGGTTCGAGTCTTTCGATACAAATTCTTTGTAACTCACTCTGTACGGAACTGCAATCCTAAGGGGCTTTCCATTGTTTGGAAATACCCATCCACGAGGGGTCGCCGTCGTTTCACCAGGCCATATTACACTGTAAAGACCCTGAATTCCGGAAAAATTGTTCAATGGAGTCGAATACAAAGTCTCGGGAGAAACGGTTGATAAACTGGAATGATTTGACCAATAACCGATTCTCCGGGAACCAGTTCCGCCAATGTTCAGAATATCGTAAGCTGGATGAACCAAGTTTTTCTCTTGATCAAATTGAATCTGACCACTAAGACCAGTGATGTTGGTCCTTAAAACGGTCTCTAGAAGTTGTTTCCCGCCATCGAAAATGCGGAGGGATGTTAAATGAAGCAAGCTTTTACTCGTTTCGTGCAGCCTCGGGTCATCAGAGAAAGATATATTCCCACCTTCGCGGAAAAAAACATCAAGAGCACGAGCAGCCAACCAAACAGAATCATACGCATAAAGTGCATACGTATTTAAATTCATAGCTGAACTGTAATTCAGATTCCTCCATTTCGATGCGATTTTCGTCCTCGGATCGTTGTCAGGAATGTGGTGGCGAAGAGCAACAACTCCTTGTATGAGATTCATTACATCCGAGCTAGCTGTTTCTAACGAATCAAGAAAAGACGGAAGCCAATCGGTTGCAATCCACACATAGCCAGAACTCATCATTCCTAGACTCTTGGCAACTGTAAAAACCGACAAACCAGAGTCGGGATTGACATGAACAATATATACGCGAGATTCCATGAGATTAACCTCAACCAACAAGTCGTTAATATCACTTTTCGAGGCCAGGGGAGAGAACGCAGCTTTATAAGAAATTTTTGCACGTTTTTCAGCAAGGGCGTCGCCTAAAACCGATATTCCGTTTCTTCCATAATCATCGTCAACAAATATAGCAATGACTTCCCTCCATCCGTAATAATCGATCAGATCAGCAATTGCTTTCATCTGAAAATAATCGCTCTGTGTTGTTCTAACAAAATACGGGAATTGTAGCGCCGAAAGGGTGGGATCTGTTGATCCGAACGATAGAAGCGGTACTTGGAGTTCATTTACCACATTGGAAATAACATGAGATATTCCCGAGGACTGCGGGCCAATTGCAGCAACAACTTCGTCTTCCATTAGCTGCAAAGCTACACATTAACGAAGCAATTATTATTCCGAGTTTCAGGCACATTTTAACAAAGCAAGTTACAGAAAGCACCATTGTCGTGCTCTTTACATTCCATAATCTACGTTGAGATATTATTCTTTCATTTTCTCTTTTTTCGAGATTATTTTCTAAGATACAATTAATTATACACATAATACAAATCTATCGAGAGAAAGAAAAAAAGCGTCGTGTAGAAACAAAATACGAATAACTAAAGAATAACAGTACATTTACCTTCTTAACATGCTCTCTTATTTGTATACGTTGACGTGTCGATATGTAATTAGTATAGTTAAAGTATTTTTAATATATTACGATTAAAATAATTATTGATAATATTTATTGCACTAATCATAAGTAGACATGTAAGTGTATATAATAAGAAAGTATATTAAAAAAGTAAATTTATCATTACTCATGACTAAAACATAAACAGGAGCAATGCACATGATTGGCCTCTCTAATTCCAAAACTCAAAATGACAATTTCCAATGCAGAAACTCAAAATATAGCATTCGATTTCAACCAATTACCTTCAACAGTTCCTAGAAATCCACTGCAATTTGTATCGTGTAAGATCACATTCAACTTAACATGAGGAAGAACAGTTGAATCGGCATTCACATCATCAACTGCAGCTAAAATTCCTGGCTTTGCTGACCTTCCAATTACTGACTCAACGGTGAATAAAGCTCCGATATTCACAACACTTGGCAAAGAACTCTCATTTACAATCCCACCCATTACTGTAAATAGCAGCCACACGTGCAAACTGAACACAAAAAGTGTTCTATGCCCAAGCAAAGAGAACTCCATGGCCGGGAAAGCTGGAACCTCGCTCGATACACAGAGCTGCCTCAGAATATTAAGAACCTTCAAACATCGAACCAAATAAAGGAACAATCACAATCAATTTATTCAATGATATAATATGATAATTCTAAGATCCGCATCGTCAAAAACCTGCGACTAGAAAATTAAATAAAAAAACCCCAAAGAACAGGAAGAAGAAATCTCAGATAATCTCTTCAATCATTCGAACAGAGAATCATAAATCCATGGAGATATTTTAACATCAAACCAAATAAAGGAACTCGCCAACACATTTATTAACAGATTATAAAAAAGAAAAAAAATCTTCTCACTTGGGCATTTCTTCAAACAGTTGGAAGGAGGTAATCGTTCCCACAGTCCACCGGCTACCTCGTACGACAGAGAGTTAAAAAATCTAATGGTTAAATACAGAGAAAGCTCAGACGCAGACAAATCATGGCAAAAAAGGAGAAATAGAGAGAACCCAGAAGACGAAGCCAGTGACCAGTGGTGAGCTACGATCTGAAGAAAAGAATCTGTCTCTTACGCTTAATTCCATGCTGTGTCTTTGGCTTCCCGTTTTCACATAGAACAGTAAAAAACTAAAAACCAGACCTTTGAAAACGAAAATCAATGTTTTTTTATTGAAATAAGAACAACCCAATTGCAACTTGCTCCGACAAACATGTTTTTAAAACTAGTTTACTTGTTCGATTCAGATCATAAACCACTCTCTCGCCAGTTGCGACCCAAAAATAACATACTTTTCAAGAGGGTTTTCATTATTACTGCTTTTTTTGTAGTTTGTGAATCTGAATCGAGAAAATAATTAGTCCCCAAATGATAAATTATATAAAAATAGAATCGATGGCAGCCGTTGATTGATCAGAATCCAACGTATGGATTGGCCTTCAGTGGTCCCTCTAAGTCCACGCCCGCCTTCGTCCACGTCATGATCGAGATTCGAGACCAAGGTGGGGTCAACCAATAGGGTCAAGCTCAAAATGATTTTGTGAACAACTTATCATATGATTTTATGTCTTAAGAGTTTTCCATAATAAAAATATAATTCTAGACTAGTTCATGTATACTAATAGTATCAAGTTTAACATATTTTTTAATTATACACACTGACGTGTAGAATTATGACAAATCTAGTTAAAATATATTTAATATTATAATTAAAATAATTATTTATAATATTCATTGTACTAATCACAATTCGACATATCAATTTGTACAATAAAAATATATTGAGAAAATAAATTTAGATAAACAAAATCTCATTAAATCAAAAGGAAAAAACCTATAGTAGAGTGGAGTAATGCGATTCAGTATTAAAGGGTCCATCGCGTGTGTCACGTTCAAGATATATTTTGAGCGGAGTCGTAATTAAATTTAAAAAATCAATTTTATTTACTAATTATCGCTTCGGTTTCTAGTATTGTTAAGACCACCTAAAAACCAACCCAAAACTCAAAATGATTTAAGAAAAAATCCAACAATACCGATCAGATCAGGATTGAACTGAACTGATCGGTTTCAAGAGTCGGCTCGGTTCTGCCCCTTGATAATGGGCAAATATCGGTCAATTAGGTCTAACCAAATCGAGCCGATTTGAAGCATAACTAAATGCCGTAATTTTCTAGTGTATTCTCCTCGACAAGCCCATGCGATTTATGTGATCAACTCGAGTTAGCGTTTATTTTGACATTAAATTTAAACCCTAAATTTAAACTAAATACCCGAGAAAATGCAAGATGTAACCATTAGTATCACCAAACAATATTGAGAATTAAACCAAACCATGCATCAGCATAGAGCGAACAATATTATAGAACTTTTATTTCATTATTCGTAATATCACTAATCGTTACTTTTAAAATGCAAAATTCACTGAAATATCATCGAAATATCATCGGAGATAATAATATAAACTACTTGTCGATCACTTGTTTCTTGTCCTCCCACTGGTTCAACCTGTTCATGGCTTCCTTCACCTGCAACAACTTCAAACCCTAATTTTCTGTCTGGCTCGCAAGAAAAATAAGAAATTAGGGTTAGGGTTAGGGTTTACCTCTTTGTTCCAATCTGTTCTAAAAGTGACCCACACAAGAATAACAGTCTGAAACAACGTCCCTCCAATCATGCCCACCCAAATACCCTGCACACCGATCTCTATTTAAAATAAAATAATTGATTTAATAATACAAAATAAATAGAAAAAAACTTGACCTTGGCACCAAAATCAAAGTAGAAGCCAAGGAGAGAGCCAAGAGGAACCCCAACCACATAGTAGCACCCCACATTCACGTAGGCTACAAAAGCTTGCCATCCACACCCAACAGCTACCCCTGCATCATTTTTCACACCCTTCCTAACCTTCGTAAATAATCACTATAATTGATATGAATATCAAGAATATCAAGAAAAATAGAGCGTAATAGAAAAAAAGTAGAAACGTAGGTCGAGTTTCAATTTTCCTCTATTTGTACCAATAACCTCATTCTCTAAAGCAGTTTTTATAGTCCAGCTTTAGCTCAAATCTGTATAATTTTGTAACGTTCATCGATACTCTTGATACAGTATAACTCAAACTGCGTTATACTGTGTAGAAAGAAAATTCTATTTACATACAGTATAAATTTTATTTTATCTAAACAATGTAAGATTATATATTTTACTGATATGTATTAGATTATTATAAATAATAAAATATTAAGTTGTCATTGTCGTAGTAAGATGGGTTGCCATAATTTTTTTATTGAGTTCAACTCGACGATGATTCGTATTAATTGAAGTACTTAAAAGACAAAAGATTATTCAACTCCTAGTATTCTCTTCAATCTTGATCTTGAGTTATAGTAGGTGTCATATTTTAGGGTTTAGGGTTTCAATCTGGTTATTCATAAATAAAATACCAGATAAGACGGGCTGAATCCCATTGAGGAGGAGAGTGACGGCGAGAAGAGGACAGAGATCGGAGACGGCGGCGGCCACAGCTTCCCCCTCCGTGAACGCATAGCTGATCACATCCCGGAGCAGAAGCACAGCCACGGCGGCGATCACGGAGACTATGAAAGAGATTACGTTCACGACCACCACAGAAAACGCCGCAGATTTTGGATTTCCAGCTCCCAGCTCATTGCTGACCCTCACGCTACCGACAAGAACAAGGAGAAAATAATATTTTAAAAAACTGGATTTAATTAACACCCTTTGGAAATTAGATAGTTGAGTAATTCAATTATTGAAGAAAAAATCTGACCTGATAGCTGCGTTGAATCCGACAGAAATCATAAAAACCCACCCAGAAATAGTGGTACTGCATTCACCAAAACAATAAAATGACGAAGCAAACTTTATTTCAAACATGTGATCGAAAAAGCTATTGTTTATACGCTGAATATGTTTTTTTAATACAGCATGTGGTCACCAGTTTATGTATAAAAAGACAAGACACTGCCTGTTTCAGAATCTAGTGGGCCAAGAATTAGGGTTTCAAGGTTCATATTCTTTTAACCTAAGATCTACGGCGCTTAGTAAATCAATTCTCAAAAAGAAAGATAATCCAGAATTATTACCTAAACGACAGTCTAAATTAATAGTTACCAGATAGAGAGAGAATCGAGGGCCAGCTCAGGATTCTTGAGCAGCCCAGCGAGAAGAACAAGTATCTGAAAATACCAAGTTTCCAAACAAAGCATCACAGCAGAAGCAAGAGAGAGCTTGAAAAAGGCATACAACCCAGAGAACGCTTGAGAGCTGAATCCAGTCCATGAATATCTACACTTCTCGCTCTTGATTATGTACGCAAACTGAGCTACAACAATTATCCACCAAGACAGACTAAGAACCAGAGAAGCACCCAATAAACCAAGCTCCATTTTATACACAGCCAGCCAGCTTAGGAGAAGATGAACAGCTAGAGTGGCAATCGATATATAAGCGCTTGGAGCTACGATGCTTTGAGCTTGAAGAAACTTTTGAATGGGGAAGTTAATGGCGTAGGCAAATATCTGAGGAATTAAGCCGTATACGAAGAGAGCAGCAGCTGAAGCAATACTTGGAGATTCTCCAAGAAAAATCAAAAAGGGTTTTGAGAAAATGTAGAGAATTGTGAGAAGAACTCCAGTTAGAGAGAGTAGAATGGCAGATCTTTGTAGATATATGCCTAACATATCGTATTTTTGAGCTCCAAAAGCTTGTCCACAGAGAGTTTCCACTGCACTTCCCATCCCTAACTGAGAAAAAAAACACAGTATATGAACAAACACCTGCTGAGCTATGAAAAAGGGTAATTAAAATGAAGAAATACCATTAAACCATAAGCAAATATTTGGATTCCGGTGTTGCCTAACGAAGCGGCGGCGAGCTCAAGATTACCAAGGTGGCCGGAGAAGATCTGGGTAGACATAGACATAAGATAGTTGATCATATAAACAATAACAGCCGGAGCAGCCAAGTAGAACAAAAGCTTAAGCTCGATCCAAGTTGCAGAGCTAAAACGGTGCAAAAATGGCAACTGAGTATCAGACAAAACCCGTTCGAGCTCGCTGCTTGGTCGGAGCTTTTCGCCGGCAGTCCGAGACGCCGGAGTTAGTGGCTCGTCGGGGTGCAGAAAAGGCAGTTTCAGGGATGATTCCATCGGAGCTTGGAAAGATTCTCCGATGGAGAGGAAAATCAGAGGCTGAAAGTGGGACAATTCGCAGAGCTAGTTTGACCCTGGTTAAGAAATTATTCAATCAAGTAATAATGAATGGCGCTGGTTCGAGCAGCCAAGGGTAATGAAAACGACAGAGATCTGATCGCAATTTACATGAGACGAAGAAGCTTAGCTTGTCTGCAAGTATCTAATATAATTTCGGGTAAAAACAAATTTTGAATCTGATTTTTAGAAAAATAGGCTAAATCAATCCTAAGTTTTTTAAAATTAAAATTTAGGCTCATCGAACACAACTTTTTTTGCTTCATTCATCTATGTGAGGGACGATTTTCTTGCCTCATTTGTGCGATAGTCCCTCATTCGTCTGATCCTTGCCTCACTCGGATGCATCATTCGTCCGAGCGACGCAATTTATGCGTCCGTTACTCGAAAAAACTATAAATTCGCCATTCTTTCTCATTAAAAATCACACCTTCTAAAAATAGTTATATATCTACTATAATGACTGGTACGTGCGGCATGAAAGACTTCCATAAGTCAAAAAATCGGCACTGTCCAATATGGTACGTGCGGTAGGAGTGGACATAATAAGAAATCATGTCCCGAAAGAGCCTCAACCTCAGACGCTCTACGATCTGTCGCTGAGAAAGACATGCTCATGGGCTTCAACGTAGGCACACAAGAGTCATGAAATAATCCGCTAGAATCAGTGTCGGAACCCGTCTAAAATCCGGAACCTCGTAGAAGGTGGCCAGCTTGGCCGAGATGGATAAGTCGATAGTAAAATAAATGTATTATAATGATGAAGAAAAAATATGTTCATTACAAATCGAAACATACAATAATAATATAAAGGATAAGTCGATATCATGTTCTGGATCACCCGAGCTACCACGTTGAACTCGTTCGCTTTCGGCTTCATCAACGAATCTGTTCGACTATCCGACACTTGAATTTGTCTAAAAAATAATAATCTGGTCGCTTGTACAATACAATGTGCGGCCTGAGCGGAGTTATAATACATCTTATATTGTCCATCCTCAGACTCATATGAATAATCGATAATTCGATTGATGTGCTCCGGTGTAATGACCACATCTCGTCCAAACATAAATGTCATTGAATTACCGCTGCCCGCAGATACCATGAGGTTTGAGTAAAACAGTCGCACTAATCGCTCCGCTGATAGGCCTGATAACTCAAAAATACCGACCAAGCCGATGTAAGCAGTCATCTGCCGAATCCTCAAGCCTTCAAATGCTGCGAATACAACTGGTCTTGGAGGTAAAACTACTGTACCGAGAATACTTCGTTAAACATCCTCTCGATTGCAACAGAACAAAATTCGCCCCGACGTGCTTTGACATGGGCGAATCGGGAACTCGATGACGGTCTCCAACGTTCGAGGGCTGGGACGATCTCGAATCATCGTCGCGCTGCTGTCCAATGATTATAAAGCGTTTTCCACAATCGAAATTCATTTTTTGTAAAAAATGAAAATTTTACTACGATTTCAGAAAGGTAAAAAATAGAAAAATGAGTGTGAATTTATAGTTTTTTGGCCCCACTGACGCATGGTTGCCTCACTCGGACGAAACAATGCGTCCGAGTGAGTCAATATCGGACGAATGAGGGACGATTTTCTTGCCTTATTCGTCCGATCGTGGCTCACAATGACGAATGAGGCAAAAAAAGTTGCGTCCAATGAACCCAAATTTTAATTTCTGAAAACTCAGGCCTAATTTGACCTATTTCTCGAAAACTCAGGCTCAAAATTTGTTTTAACCCTATAATTTCCTTGATAATATATATATACAATACATATAATGTTCATATAATATAAATAATTTAATAATATTTGACTGAAGTTAAAAAATTTAAAAAAAAAAATTATCAGAATTGTTTTGATTAAACTCGACAGATTCGACAAGCTTAGCTTAAAAAGTTAAACACAATCAATAAATAAAAGAATTTCTGGATTCTATCCATAAAAATCCAATATATGCTCATCGATTGATGCAACTTTTTGTTTTTTTTGTTTGAGATGACTGTTTGTCGTATGAGCCATGAGGAATATAAAAGTTGATTGTTCAGAATAAATAATTAAATAAATAAAAAATTCAGAAATATCTGAAAAAAATATTTATTGCGATCCAATTAAAAAAATTAATGATGTCTTTAATTATTAAAATTTTCATAGACACGTTTCTTAAATCAAACACAAACTTTGCTTCTAATCATATTTTCGAATCATTTGATCTATCGATATATTATTTGAGTTATTAATACTTTCACATCTTGAACTTTGTGAGTATGGACACTTTGGTATCTTAATTCAAATTTGTTCAAAATTTAAAACCTGAATTCATATTCGTCAGCTGTTAACGAGACTAAAAAGGTGCTTAATCAAAACGTTATAGGTAAGTATAATTAAAAAACCTTATGTATCGTGATCGTGGTTTGAACGAAGATAGGACCATCGATATCAATTGTACGAGGGCGCTATTGAACATGATAAGATTTAAATTAGTGTTGGTTGTTGTGTAGATCTATGCACATGGTCATCGATTTTTAACTGTCAGTTCGGTTCTCGGGCACGAATAATTCAGATCTAGCGTGGTCGGACTAGTAATAGTTTGATCTTTTAAATTTCTTATAGTTTAAGATGTTAATTATTTGAGGTTTTTATTCTAAAAAAATGTTTTTAAAAAACCTAAATTTGGGTTTTGAAATTAGTTTTTACTATGGATGGACACAGGCTGGTCCGGGCTGGTTTTATCTTGAAATAGAACCAGAATCGGAACTAACGGTTCTGGATTTTCGGAACCGACTGGTTCCAGTTTCATTCCAGTTTTAACTTAATTTTATTTTATATTTAAAAAAATTAAAATATAATAATAAAATATATATTTTTTATTATATTAAGTCATGTTTTAAGTAATTTGACAGATTTATAACCAATTTAAAGATTTATATTAGATTTTATTAAGATTTAGATCGGATTTTACTTGATTTTAAAATTTTTTGTCCAACTGTTCTAGTTTCAATTTTATGATTTTTTTTTATTTCTAAAAATTGGCATGAGCCCTTAAGTCATGATTTTTTAAAGATTAAAATCAATACTAGATTAAAACTGATAATTCTGATCGATAATTTTTTTTTTGATTTTGGCCACCCTTAGTTTTTACATATTTAAAAAAATAGAAAAAATGTGACATAATTTAATGTATACTTATCTTTTTCATCCGTACACACAACTTTATCGCAATTGGCATATAAAATTGACTAGATTCCATGTTTACTCATAAAAAAACAAATGGTCAGTTCTTTACGATTTGCCAGTTGGTAGCTTTTCGAAAATGCTTAGAGATCTGAGTTCATCCGTAGACACAACTTTTTAATATTTGTATTATAATTTATTAATAAATTATATTAATTAAACAGATGAACATCTTTAATTAAAAAAAAATATAATGAGAAAAGTGTTCACTGTAATTATAATAAAATTCAAAAGTTTTATTATGAATTTTAAAATTTAAAATATTTACTGCAATTATCTAGAGTTCATGATAAAAACTACTATTTATTTATTTATTCTAAAACCTTGACGTGGAATATGAAAAACAAACTTTGTAGGAGCTTTACTTCAAAATAAGAGGCAAATCTTCAAAATTGCTAGCATTTTCGAGTAAAATAATGCGTTTAAGGCAAGCATGACAATCAACTTACTAGCATACCTGTTAAGCCACGACCATTCTCATCTATCGCAAGCATCATATTTCTCAAACCAAATAAGTGTATCGCAAATCACACACGAACTAGACAATTCAACGAACGACACGATTTGATTTGAGTAACAGACCGACCCACAGCATCGTTTGTACCGTTGTTGAACAGAATATAATCGCGAGTCAAGGGACCTTGTGTGCATCAAAATGTTAAATGTTGAATTAAGCTTACAAGAGAAATCAGAGCAGGCAATGGTTGAGGAATGAGGGAATGGGTCCCAAATTCGGGATTTTTCTTATTGAAGGACGAACATGATCTCGCCCCCGCTCGTATTAGCAAAAATTATTGTACCCCAGATGGTTTTTTTTTGTTATTTAAGAGCAAAAGAGATACCTCCCAATGTTTCCGGTGCATGCCTATTGTGCCACAAGATTGCGGATGACGTAGGGAAGTATACCTCCGTGGTCGAAATAAGCCAATTCCACCTAAAAAATGCCAATTCAAACAACAGAAGCAGTAAAAGTTAGATAGTCACAAAAAAATGACTCGACTTTGTTTGCTCGATTGTTCTCTTGATGTAAAGAATTAGAAACAAGAGTCACGTAACAGAAGTTTTTTAAAACAATCGTCTTCGTGATCCGGGTTGTCCTATTTTTTTATTTTGAAGATTAGGAACGAGTTGTAAAACTTTAGTCCCAAAATTTAGAAAGCAAAACAAGACCATTAGAAAAACAAGACCAGACTATATATTTGGTCCGGAATTGGTTCACTCTAGTTACACCTGTTAAATACTTTTTTTCTTTATAATTTGAAAAAAAGTATTGAAATTTACAAGTTGAAATAATATCATTCAAGAAAGAATAATGACATCATATATTATGTAATTCCGTCAAACTTACCTAAAATTTTTAATATTGAAATCAAAATATAGTCTAAAAAATTATAAATTTTAATTAATAATTTATTAATGGTTCTGTGTAAGTTTAATAGTTCTACTACATTAGACTTGAAACAAGACTGACTAAATCGGTCCTACATAATGCAGGACCGTTAAGCAACCAAATATGAGTGTAGAACAGACCAAAACCGAACCTTTCTCGTCGAGTTTCATGGTCCATTTCAGTTTTGAACACTCATACTTTCAACTATGATGCATTTATCCACACCCGTCAAAAATACAAGACAAAGAAAAGGAGAATGAACGGAAATGAGTAGTACCTCAGTGTCGAACCGGACAGTACAAGTGAAAGATTTTCCGGTGTCGGTTGTGACTATAATATCTTGACCAGGGCTTAATTCACTGATCTTGCTAGGAAGATCGATTGTATAACGTTCATAACCAGTCAATCCGAGTAAGTCAGCATCTTCACCGGCCTTGAAACAAAGTGGGATGATTCCCATCCCGACCAAATTACTACGATGAATCCTCTCAAAGCTTTTTGCAATCACTGCTTTAACACCCTGGTGATGCATGCCGATGGTTCTCGAAGATCAGAAGAGAAAAAAACTACAACTTTAAGAAGATGAAAATGTCGCGATTGTTGGGTAAATGCACTCACCAGCAACATCGGACCCTTAGCCGCCCAATCTCGGGAGCTTCCGCTTCCATACTCAGCTCCGGCCAATACTATGGTTTCTAAGCCAGCGGATTTGTACCTCTGTGGTAGCAGATCACATGAAGGTTTCAGTCATCAATGGAGATATAAAAGTTAACCATACTGTAGTATTCAAAGATCAAGAAGTCACTTGAAAATGCAGAAGCGACAAAAAATTAAGTTTAGATGGAAATTAAAATTAGATCATGGAACTAAAACTTCTCAATTCTGCACCATAACAACATTATATCTGGTAGTCTTGCTTAGATGTATGTTTTTTTCTCGATGATATACTTTAAATTCTAACAAATTACTAAATATCTCAAAAGTATGATATTATAAGTAAATGATAATTTTATCATTTATATTCATTCTTTTAGCATTCTCTTCACATGTATGTCTTTTTTTTTTTAAATGTAAATTTTTTTAATGAAATTATTTTTGCTTTTTTTAAGATTGAACTTGGGACATCAGCTCTGATATTAGGACAAATTAACAACTGTTCCAAAAATTCGAACTTGTTGATGAAATATAATCTAATCATTTATATTCATTATCGTAACAAGTTTTCATTAAATGAGTTATCACTAATAAAAAACTTTATAGGAAAGAACGTTCCTAGATTTGCTATTACTTTTCTAGATTATCCAATTAGTGACCAAATAATTTTCAGTGAAGAATATTTGAGCAATGAAACATTTCAAACTAAGAAAAATACCTCGGCCGCGTCAAACACGGAGAGTTTCTCTCCTGTGGGAATGTGAACTGTTTTGGGACCCACTTCACCATTTAAGAGCTTGTTAACGAGCCGGATGTTAGCAAAAGTTCCTCTAGCCATTATTTCATCATTCCCCCGACGACTTCCATAAGAATTGAAGTCTTTGCGAGCCACTCCACGCTCAAGAAGGTACTTTGCAGCCGGACTATCCTTGTGAATGCTTCCAGCAGGAGAAATGTGATCAGTAGTAATACTATCTCCAAAGTTCAATAGGCAGTAGGCATTGTTTACACCATGTGGGCCTGGGGGGTCCATGCTCATGTGCTTGAAGTAAGGTGGCTCGTGAATGTAGGTTGAGTTAGAATCCCATGCGTAGAGGGTGGAAGTTGGTACGGACAGTTCATTCCACATTGGATTGCCTTTTGTTATAGCCTCGTAAGTACTTTTAAACATATCAGGCAACACACTGGATTGAACAACCTATTCAACATGTTACATTTGACTAAGTTAATCCATCTCAATATATACTAATTTTACAGCATTAAATACCCTTATTATAGATGTGATGTAAAGTTAATTGTTTCCATGGTTTTTTTAACAATTTTATAGTGAAACGGTTAAAAAAGTGAATTTTGTCTACCTCTGCTATTTCTTCTGTTGATGGCCAAATATCCTTGAAGTAAATTCCCTTTCCATCCTTCCCTGTTCCAATGGGTTCCTTATCAAAGTCAATATCAACCTGGAAATAAAAAACCAAGTTAGCCAGATGATCCATGGAACAGGTTAAAGTTATTTACCTCATGCTAATACAGCCTACAAATATTGATCTGTTAGCCAAATATCAACCAGAAAAAAAATATATATCTTTGCGTTTTTCCACAATTTGAACATAAACCATGTATTTTATAAACCCAAAGAACGCCTGGAGCTCATAAAATAAACTGTTACAGAAGTCTATACTGTTGATTAAATTTGGGTTAAAAATAGAATGGGCATGAAAATGGAATAGCAAACACTTTCATGGTGCTTACAAATAATATCACCAATGTTTATTATGTTGATTATCTAATTGTCACTCAAATAAGTAAAGTTTCTCGCTAAAATCACAAGGGCAATGAGATGCAAGCTAGAATACAACAAAATAACAGCTAACATAAACAGTTGACTGAGGTTGTTTGATAAATGTTCACCAATCACAAATCTATGGACGTATACAATTTATAAACTGTTTCGATGTAAAGCTCCTCATATTGGATTAGGGAAAAAATTCAATAGCCTGCAGTGATCCAACCACCACCACCACAAAGCACAATGCCAAGAGAAAATAAGGAGACTAAAAAAATGGCCATATATAGACACTTGAGTAAAATTTGGTGGTGGGATGGTAGCATACAGCAAATGATGGTCATAATATTTTTTTCATATGAATATAGGGTTCATAATAAGACGCTAGTAGTATGATATATAGTTTCAACTAAATATCATATCATTTTATTCTCATACTAAATCTTAAATAATACCTATGTTGACAAACTACGAGTATGTATAGCATTCAGTTTTCCAAAGAACAAAGACCATAAAAAGGAAAATCATTCGAAAGTACCGTGCCAGCCAATGCATATGCCACCACCAAGGGAGGTGAAGCGAGGTAATTTGCCCTGGTCAATGGATGAACGCGTCCCTCAAAGTTCCTATTTCCAGACAGTACAGCAGCTGCTACAATGTCTGCATGAATAAGCAGAGTAACAAAAATTTAAAACTTTGGCTTAATAGAACAAGAAAAGCATTGAGTAGATGAAATACGCTTACATATCATCCAGGACCTATATAAGCTATACAGTTACTTAAATTGAGAATACTATACCCTTTTCTGAAATAGCACAAGCTACTGATTCATCTATATCTCCTGAATTTCCAATGCATGTGGTGCAGCCATATCCAACTATGTTGAAGCCCTGCTGATTCAAATACTTTTGCAATCCGCTGCACCAAGAAATATTAGTTAAACTTGTTACAACTTACCTACCTTTTATAGTTCTTTTATGTTTTCATGTCAAATGTTTTGTTAGGAAATACCTCTGAAGTAAATATTTAGTGACAACCCCAGAGCCAGGAGCAAGACTCGTTTTTACCCATGGTTTGACCTGATTTGATGGTAATTAATCGGTTAGAGGTGATCAAAGTGAAATTGTAATTTTACATGTGGAGGGAAGGTTCCTAGTAATGGCATTCTTGACGTAGAGGAAATTGAAAAAAGAGAAGAAAAAGGAAAAGATTGAAAGGAGGGTAATCTCCCACCTATTCATGCTGGAAGAAAAAAAATACCTGCAATCCAAGTTCACACGCTTTCTTGGCCACAAGAGCGGCTCCTAGCATGACGCTAGGATTTGATGTGTTTGTGCAACTTGTAATTGCAGCAATTACAACACTACCATGCTTAAGCTCTGCAGGCTGCCCTTGAAATTGAAATTTAACGACTTTTTCCTGTGATTCTTTTGGAATAGCAAATCCCTGTATTCAGAATGAAACATTCAGGATGAATCTACACCACAAACTTGAGTTTGACTCATGTAGGAAAATCATTCCGCATAAACCAAGGGGCGGATAACTAACCTTGAACCCAACTTTATTATCAAGACAACCATGCCAATCAACCTTCATTTCCTTTAATGGTACTCGGTCGTGAGGTCTGTGCAGAATTAAAGTTAGAAATGATGCTAGAAGAAAAGGTTTCAAAAAGTAAGTAAACACTACTCTTGAATATATGCAACCAAATAACAGTCACCTCTTTGGTCCTGAAATACAGGGCACAACATCTGCAAGGTTCAACTCCAAGTAAGAAGAGTACACTCTTTCTTGTTGCGGCTGCATACACAAAACTAGTTACCAGTCACATCTTCGAAACAAAAATGCAATAAAACTAGCCTCTCAATTACATAACAAAGAGAACAAAAAGGCTCACTTCACTGTAGTCAACAAACATTTTGTTTGCTCGAAGATATGCTTCTATCATTGCCACCTACACATAATAAACAAAGCTGTAATGTAGGCTCTAAAACATCCAATTTGAATTTATGAAGGACATGTTGAAAAAAAATTGAAAACTCACCGTCTCATCACTTCTTCCAGTCAACTTAAGATATTGTAAAGTAACATGATCCACAGGGAAGAAACCCATAGTTGCACCATATTCAGGGGACATATTTGCAATCGTAGCCCTATCAGCTAATGATAGTTCTCCCATACCATCTCCTGCAAGCATACAAATATAAGATCTGCATTCTTGCACTATAGTTTAAGTAAACATCACCTAATTATGATAAAGAAAAATAAATTACCATAGAATTCAACAAATTTCCCTACAACGCCATGTTTCCTCAACATTTGTGTGACAGTCAAAACCAAATCAGTAGCTGTAACACCATTGGGTAGTTTCCCAGATAATTTGAACCCAACAACACCAGGCAACACCATACTCATCGGCTGTAAGTTATAATTATAGTGGAATTAGAAAGTAAGTACAAAACTTACATAAACATCTTTTTAAGTGAGTATGGATGTATGATGCAATATGATTTTGTGTCAATCATAATCCAATACTACCTGCCCAAGCATTGCCGCCTCTGCTTCAATACCTCCGACACCCCATCCAGCTACTCCTAACCCATCAATCATCGTAGTGTGGGAATCAGTTCCAACCACACTGTCAGGGTAGAGCAAGCCTTCTCTGTTGAAGACCACTCTACCAAGATATTCAAGATTAACCTAAAACGTAAGACATCAAAGGAGTTAAAATCACCAAGATGTAACTACAAAATGCAAACCAATCTGAAAATGAAACATATACACGCTTAAAAATTAATTAAAATAAAAAGGAGAAAACAACCAATCAACTCTAAAATGCCAAATTCACATATTAAAAGATTGTATCAATTTTCTTTTATTTATATTGAAAATTTATAAACACTAGCATTCCCGTATAAAAATTTATTAAAATAAGAATAAGTTATCAAAAAATAATTACTACTTCAAAAATAAATTTCCCATTTTCGGTGTATGCCTAATGGTGATTCGGTATTTGATATTTTCATCATATCCTCCATTACGAAAAAAATACACAAAAATTCATTTAAGACTCAGCATCCAAACCACTTTACCTGATGCACAATACCAGACCCAGGGGGGACAACAAGCATGTTACGGAATGCAGTAGAGCCCCATTTAAGAAAACCGAATCTCTCCTTGTTCCTTTGAAATTCAAGCTCCATGTTAGCCTGCACAGCATTTTCTGAGCGTGCTACATCCACTTGAACTGAATGATCGATGACAAGATCAACAGGAACCTACAAGTCAGATTTCACCTAGAATTAGACAGTAGTAGATAAAATAAAAACTGAACCCAAATCTAAACCTACATATAACAGCCCCATTATTCAACAACATAGCATAAAATCCTTATGTGCCATTGGACTAATGGGAGTGGACTAATTTGAGCATCTTGGCTTCAAACTATGAAATTTATATTAACCATGATCGCTCCAACTGACAGATCAACAAATTTAGAAAGCATAGACACTATCACCGTATTTAATAAAGTTCTTTATCAATAGAATGGACAGAATAGTATAACGAATGACCGACTAACAGTGTGGTCTTATCTTTAGTATCTAGCAGTATAATTTCATACTATTATAATGGATGATATGTGCTATAAGAAAAACATTGCCCATCTAGCAAGATGATTTTTACGTAGTAAGGGAAAGCATCGAGCATAATCTACAATGGCTAAAAATAAAAAAACCCATCTTAAATGAGAAACAATACATACCAAAGGATTGATTTTGTTGGAATCACTCCCAAGTTTGTTCATTGCATCACGCATGCATGCTAGATCAACCACCGCTGGAACTCCAGTAAAATCCTAAGATAACAAAAAAAGATAAGAAAAAAAATTGTTTGTCTTAACTTGACATCTCCCAGAAATAGAGTTCACCTGCAAAAGCACACGAGCAGGTTTGAATGGAATTTCCACTTGCTTGGGAGAGGTGTTCTCCCAATCAATAATTTTTTCAACATCCTCCTTCTTCACTTGGAAGTTGTCACAGTTACGAATTGCAGATTCCAGAAGAATTCTGATAGAATATGGTAACCTATCTGAAATGCATATAAGACTAACGTTATTAGACTTCCACTTGTATTTAAAAAAAATATATGACAGAATCAACCTTATGACGAGTTACACTTCACTTTTTTTCTGCCATGTTATTGTATAGAAGTTATAGAAATTACCGATCCTCGGATCTTTCAAAGAAGGAAGACTGTAGAACTTCCCAAATTCACCACCTCCAGGCTTTGGAAGCTGGGTCAAATTTACCTTGAAAGGATTTTCAGAAGCTGAAAAGCACAAAATTGACAATAACAATCACGAAAAACTGAATAAGAACAAATTCCTCTAGGAAGTTAGTACAACTGAATATCGTTGATTTTACAGTAAGACCCAATCAATGTACGAGAAAAAAATGTAAAATGAAAGAGTATATAAAAAGAATAGTGATGACACATCGTATTTTTCCATTTTCTCTGCTCTTTTGCAGAAACAGAGCATGAATGGACTGAGCACACTTCTGAAGAAAACATGGGCATGATTGAGAAAGACGACGTATCTAAAATCTCTATCGCAATAAGAAAAAATGAAGCTCAGAAATTTCTAGAACAAAATATTTTATTAATCCGCAGCCCTTTACCCATAGTAGCGATCTTCCTCTCAAAACGTTCAATCACAGGAGCAGCAGCTCTGATCTGAGCGCGGAGACTAACCGGAGACCGCCAATCAACATTGTGACTCCATCGAGGGACAGAACTCCGGAGAGATTGAACAGCCGAAGAGAAACTCAAAGATCTATAACTGTTGGTCAAAGAAGGAGGCGATGAAGATCGGAAAGACGAAGGAGCGAAAATCCTCGAGCAAATGAACGGGGATGAGAAAGGTCTGGCCCTTGCAGAGGCTCTGAGCAGCGCGGAGGTCGAGGACGAAGCTGCTATATACATGACGTAAGATCACGCATTCATACGACTAAGCAGCCGCAGATCAACCGATAAACTTGAATTCAGTGCCTGTGATTAAGATCAGGAATGGAGATCCACAGTAGTTCTTCGATGCTTCTGATTGCGCTTCGACAATATTTCTAGAGAGAGAAATGGAAAGATCCAGCCACAGGCCCACAGGGAAGAGAGGAGAAGAGAGAATGGCGTGTGGAGCTTTTGCAGTGGGCAACTTAGCTTTTATATCTGACATTTTATTAATAATTTAATATTATAATAATTCCACAAAAGTGGTAAACTCAACTTAGTTATTCCGTTTACCTTAATTTTTTTATTCTAATTAAAAATATTTAATATATTAAATTTATATAATAATTTATTATATTTATTATATCAGTCGACACATTATATAATAATAAAATAAATATAACATTATTAATATTTTAAAATAATAAAATAACGTTAGTAATTATTTATACTCGCTAGTTAAATAAGTTAAAACCAAACTTGAATTCGACAGCTTGAGTAGAGAATTTTCATTTTGCTACTCTTTTACGTGACCAATCAACTCTAGATTTTCAATTTAGTCCATCATGTTCTAATCGATAAAATTAATTTATATTTGAATTATCCACTATAATATTTATTTCATGCCTCCACATATTCCTCCTACGAGTTAAACAAACCAGGTTTATATCAATATAATATTATTTATTTTGAATCAGATCATTATAACCCAAGGCCCTGTTCGGTTCGAGTCGAGTTGGATCGAGTTTGGTCGAGCTTTGACCTTAAATTATTGGTGGTCCATCTTTTTCTTTTTTTTTAATGCAAAGAATGGAATTTTTAAATTAGAGTGAGTGGTGGAACTAAAGGGCATCCATAGTCAATGGGCAAATGCTTATTTGAGAATCCCAAAAGACAAGTGGCCAAATACAAGGATTAATTACTACAATTAAATATTTATTTGAATCTTTAAGATTTCTAAAAGGCAAGAGAATCCTCCCCACCTCAAAACCCTAGTTGGGGACACGTGGCTCATTATTAGCCGTCCGTCCAATTGAATCTATTCTCAACTTTCTTTACGCATAATAATTGCGTCATCATCAAATGATATTTCTATAGCATAAAATATTTTAATTACATTTAAAATTATAGTACATAGTATATAAGTATGAATTTATTTTCAATAACACCTCTAATTTCTTGCATTAATAGAAATCTGATTTTGAAAATTTTAAAATTATATATCGTTTTACAATTTAATTTTAAAATTTCAGTATACTATTTTAATCAAAATAATACTTTTAAATCAATCTAAATCCAACAAAATACATAAAAATTAATATAAAGTGTATAAAATACCAAAAAAAGATTAAAATGATCATAAAATTATAATAATTACTAATTATAACAATAGAGTAATTTAAAACATACATTTATTGATATCATCCACCATATCATTAGTCGTCAAATTTAATGAGAGATAAACATTGTTCAATCTAGTTTAGTTTTTATAAAAAAGATGATCAATTTTGAAATTTTAAGACCAAAATCAAGTATGTTAGTTTCGATGTTGTTTTGTCAATTGCTATAAAAGAGATGAAAGTAATATTTATTATATTAGTTATTTTATACAAAACCTAACCTCTCATCTTTCTAAACTTGAAATTGTGCAATTAAAGAAATCTTGGTACTTATTTCTAAACAACGAAGCCAACCTCGATGGTGTAGTCTCAGGTCACACTATTGAGCTGCTCAGAGCATCCCTATATGGTAAAAAGGTAGAAGGGAGTGGGTCGCTTATGCATGACTTATGCTCGTGTATTCTATCGTTCGAGGCAAGTGGTGTGAACACTAGTTCGATCCGAGCATTTAATCTTGCGTCGAGATGCTCGGTTGAGTTATTTGATAGGGCTTATTGAAGGATTTGTGCACGAGGGTAAGGACCTTTGGGTGAATGTGAGCTTAGCCTTGATGCTCGGAAACATCATGGGTCGATCACATTGAGGGATAAGAAAGCACATTTAAATTATTAAAGGCGGCGTAGTTATGTACAAACTAGGGCATGGTTTGCGACTATTGCCTAAGATTGTGACGAAAAAATTAACTTTATTATAATAATTAATTAAATATGATAAATGTTAATTTATTTCTTGAACTTGACTGTACTTATTGAAAATATTTTGAAATTCATCAGTTCATATCTTGAACTTTATCATAATTTTACAAAATCATGGTATTGTGTTTTTATTTTATTTTAACAATTTTTGTAACAAGATAACATAATTCATAGATTAATGGCGAGAAAAAGTTAAAAAAATATATAATTTGATTTATTTTTACAATATTTTTTTTTAATTTATGGAAATAGTTAATTTTAGCAAATTGACTAAATTTACTAGGATAATTGATGAGTGTCTTAAAATTGAAGAAAAAACATTATGACATAATATATGTTAAAATTATATTAAATTTTAATATATTAATTTTTTTTTAAATTGATAATTCTAGGAGTGAGCACGGGCAGGTCCAGATCGATTTTATTTCAAAATAGAACCGGGACCGAAACAAACCGTTTTGGTTTTAACTCGGTTTTATTTTATATTTAAAAAATAAAATATATATTTTTATTATATTTGTGCCAGATTTTAATTAAATGAGTGGATATATAACCAATTTTACTATTTATATCGAATTTTATTATGATTTGAGTCGATTTTTACTTATTTTAAAATTTTTTTGACTCACGGTTCTGGTTCATGTTCTACAATTTTTATTCATAAAAATCAGCCACAACTCATAAATCAATAATTTTTTTTATAATTATGATAAAAATTAAATTAAAATTAAATTAAAATTAAATTAAAATTAATAATTTTGATCTAGGGTTTGGTTCAATTTTGACTACCCAAGAAATAATTTCTACTCATAACGGGACCACGTGGCACGTGGCTCACGCCCATGTTCTCTTTCCCTCCCTAGCTGCTTTTCCCTCCATTTCTTCCCGCCTCTCTCTCCTCCTATAAACCCAAAACTTCTCTTCCATCGAATCCATTCTGAATCACTCCGATCATCCCTTTCCTACTCCGGCGACATGGGCAAGGTTGTGCGAGCTCTCCGCCGATCGAATTTCGCTGCCGCCGAGCCGTATCATAAATACCTGAAGCCCGGTGCGCTGGCCCGTATTCGCGACTCCAGAATCAGTGCTCGATCGCCTTCCCGCGTTCACCGAGACTCTTCTCGGCAGGCGTCGCCGTCGTCCGGCGGTTCTGATTCCGACGCTTATGTGGTCGACAGCGTTCCTTTTTTTGTCCCGAGGGCCTATGGGCCTCGATTTCCTCAGCGGAAGAAGCTGTTGGCTACAAAGTCACTGGGGACCCACAGCCTCAGCCCGGCGGCTCTCTTGCCGGCTTCGCCGTCTGACTCCGTCGCGAACGATTTTGGTAGCGATATTTAAGCTGGATTTATAGCAGTAGCTTAAGATGACGAAATAGAATTCTCTTTCTTTCTTCTGCAGATTGATTCTGGGCTGGTGAGGTTTTATTTGTTGAATGAGATTAAAGAATAAAGTCGCCCAAATTCTTGAACACTGACAAAGAGGCCCTGACGAAGCGTATGTTGTCGGTTGGATTTGCATTCTATAATCGATCGAGCAGAGCAATGGGAAGATTTGGGTATTTTTTCATGAAATATTAGGGTTCTAATTTTATAAAATTAAAGAAACTATAAATATTTTGTAAGGTTAAACAACCAAAAAAACCTCAAAACTATAAATAGTACATAAAGTGTATATATTTTAGACAAATTATTTCATTTTTTCAATAAACAAACTATAATAAATCGTATAAATGTTATTTTTTTTTAACTTTCCCAATTATTAATATTTTAAGTAATTCTATTAACGTATTATTAGTGAAATAAATGATTATAGTCCAAGAACGGGGTTAAGTCAGTCGCATCTAGCCGTTCGATTGAGATTTGTTTTTATTATTTAAAAATTGAAATTTCTATGATTGTAGCGGGTGCGCGTAGAATAATCTTTCCAGCAAGCTTTTCACACTTATTTGTCTTTGCATGAGAACCCATCAGATCGCAAGATCAAATGATAAAGTCACCCTTTTTTTAGGGCTGATTCTTGTATCTAAAAAGGCAAAATATCTCGCTCACAGGATCTCTACATCCCGATCTAAAAATTTGTGAGGAGGTTAAATCACGATGACTCAACGGCCCAGAAATAAGAAACTTTTACTTGATATCTTAATGAGCTATCCCAACATTAGAAGTAACACATCACATACTATGACAACTCAGACATCTTTATGATGTCTGGATTCTTGCCATTAATCTTTGCGCGTGATTCTTTACTGACTAATTTACCAATAACTACTCTATTCTACGATATTTAAGATAGATTATAAATACTACAAACAAGACTTTCTTCCTCTACTGTTTTCAATTAAATTTCCAAAAAAATCGGTTCTCTCAAAACCACCTCCATCATAAAGCAGTCAACGCCTGGAAAAACAAAAAAGTCAGAAGTCAATTCAATTTTTGGGTTCGTCTAACGCCGAGATCATCCAACGTTGCAGAGGTCCAGTTTCAATGGCCGCACGCTTTTCTGGGAAAAAATATTGGAAAAAAATTAGGGTTTTGGTCTCTAAAACACGACAGTTGACTTTGAAACATCGTCTACTGCCTGCAGCCTTTCAAGCACGTCAGATCCAAAAACTTAGTCTTCCATCTGGTCATCGACGAAACCACCTCGTAGTTAATCGAACTTCTTTGCGTGGTTTGAATGATTGCTTTGCTTAAAATACCGTGTGAACGTAGCTCCCCGAAGCTGAAAAAAGTTCATAAGATGGACTTGAAAAAATAATCTCCATGGCAGACTTGTAAGCTATTTATTAGTTGCAGAAAGAATTAGGTAAAATCCAGATTCGAAAACGGGGACGAAAGAGGGTGAATTAATGGGGGTTTGCTGGAGTTCTCAGATTCATCAACCTTCATCGACCACTTTCCATTCAGGTATTATTTGGTCGGATTTGGGTCGATTTCTTCGGTTTCTGTTCTGAATCTTGTTGTTTTTGCTGTTTTTGTTCATTTTTTTGTCCAAGTTTTTGTTTTTTCATCTTGAATTCTACTCCGCCATTGTTGATCTCCGAAGCTCGAAATTCTTCTGTCTTTGCAGATACATCTAACTCTCAGACAAGCACAGCTGTATCCTCGGTATTCAGTAATGTTTCGAGAAGCAGTCAATTTTCGGCGGCGACCGGAGACGAGCCGAACCTCCATGGACATCTTTTATCGTCTCCAAACTTGAAGATATTCACGTTTGCAGAGCTGAGGGCCGCCACGAAAAACTTCCGAGTCGAGGCGGTGCTCGGCGAGGGCGGGTTCGGTCAGGTCTTCAAAGGGTGGCTCGACGAGAAAGGCTCCGGCAAAAATGGAAGCTCCACCGCCGTCGCCATCAAGAAGCTGAAAGCTGAGAGCCTGCAAGGTTTCGAAGAATGGCAGGTAACTTTAAAATTTAAGAAATTTATTATACCAATTTTATATTTCAACATATAAAATCGATATTAAATCTATGCTATGAGAAGATGATGAATGTTGTTTGTGCAGTCCGAGGTTAACTTTCTAGGAACTCTTTTGCACCCAAATCTCGTCAAATTATTGGGATACTGCGGGGAGGCCAAAGAACTTCTTCTTGTTTATGAATTCATGCAAAGAGGAAGCTTGGAAAACCATTTATTTGGAAGTAAGCCCGATCTTTATGTTACGATTTCGAGATTTATCGGATTTGGAATCCAAAAAACGAGTATTTATTTCAACCTCGAGATGATAGATTTTGTGCTCGTGTAGGGGGTTCGGTCGTCCAGCCATTGTCGTGGGATCTACGGCTTAAGATCTCGATCGGGGCTGCTCGAGGTTTGCTCTTCTTGCACACGTCCGAGAAGCACGTAATTTATAGAGATTTCAAGGCCTCCAATATACTTCTCGACGGGGTAGAGTTTTTTTCCGGCTTATGATCTTTTTTTCGCGAATTTCGGGCCTTCTCGATTCGTTTTTAACTTTGTTTTTTCATGCAGGATTTCAATGCGAAATTATCCGACTTTGGCTTAGCCAAGCTTGGTCCTTCCGATAGTCAATCGCACGTGACGACGAGGGTTATGGGGACGTACGGTTACGCCGCTCCCGAATATGTTAACACGGGTAGTTTTACATGTCTCAAAGACGAGTAATTTTACGTTTATATTCTAAATTCTAGACCTTGACGAGTCGTTTTTTTTTTCTATGAAAAATAGGTCATTTGTACGTAAAATCGGACGTTTACGGCTTCGGTGTTGTGTTGATCGAGTTACTAACGGGATTACGAGCTCTCGATCTGACGCGCTCGATGGAAAAACAAAATCTCATCGATTGGATCAAACCGTATTTAACGGACAGAAGAAAGTTAAAGAATGTTATGGATCTTCACTTTGAAGGGAAATATCCATCAAAATCTGCATTCCAAGTGGCTGAGCTTGCTCTACGATGCATCGAGCAAGAACCGAAAAATCGACCCCCGATGAAAGACGTGTTGGAGACATTGGAACAAATCGAAGCCGAAAAAGCAAACCCGAGAGGGGCTGGAACTCGTTGTTCTAATCATCTTCAAAATCATTCAACGATTCGTCCGAGTACGGAAGGAAATCGAACAAACCAAGCGGCATACATGAAAAAAGTGTGAACAAATGTTTTTTGTAGGACATTTGAAATAAGAACTTAGATTTGTAGATAAGAAAAATTCAAAAATATTTTTTTCCCGATTTTTTATTCATAAAATATGTTATTTCAAGCAGTGGTCGGCAGATCCGGTCCAATCCGACGGTCCGATCCAATCGATCGGATTCGGTCGGATCGGACCAGGTATTCAGTAGATGAGTTTTTCATTTGATCCGACTTTCGGATCGTTATCGGATCGGATTGGCTATCGGATTCGAAGCCAAATCCGATAGTCAATCCGATCCAATCCGAAAGTCAGATTGCTTAATTCAAATCGGCCGAAAGTCGAAAGTCGAAATCATTCAGCATCTCCGACTCCGATTTTGGAATCCGAAAATCACCCGTCCCAATTTCTCGACTCCGCTACTCCGACGACGAAGCCGAGCCGCCTCGCCGACCCTCTGCTCCTAGACTTCGAGTCTCCCTCCATCGACCGTCGCGAAGAACAGAAACAAAGATATAAATATGTATTGAGATTTGATTTTGAATTTGTAAAGTATTTGTGTAATTGTAATTGTAAACGAGTGGATTTGTTAAAAACGACGAAGAACAGAGGAGGAATCGACAGAGAACTGAACATTTCTGAATTACAGGTTTTTAAAAATCCGATACGATCCGATCCGATTTCTTTAATCGGATTCAGATCGAATTCAGATTCGGATGCTTAACACCCGATGCCCACCCCTAATTTCAAGTGTAAAAATTATTTTTATTAATAGTTAAATTAGACCGATATTTCACGGTCCGGTCTACATTTTAAACCAAATTATGGGTCAAAGATTCAACCACAAATCCAAGTAAATTTTTTTTATCTAAATTCGGCACAAACTCAACTCGGGGTTTGTAAACCCATAAAAATCCACGGGTGGAGACCCTGCGGGTCTGGTCGATATTTTGAAAAAAATTCAAATCCAAACTTAAAAACTAATCGGATAATCAATTCGAATCGAAGTGGATTTTGGTTTGAGTTCATAATTTAATTTTATAAAATTCAAACCCGTTAATTAAATACTAACCTAATCAATTCAAATTCAAGTATTTCTCACAAATTTAAAATTGAATCAGTTAACCGACTCAATCTGGCGGGTCAAATTAAAAAAATCAGATCTGGACGAATAACCGATCTGTCTCGAAACTAACCCAGAAAATTTAATCGGTTCGACTCGGTTCACATTGATTTTCTTTAGAATTAAAATCCGATCCGGTCTGTTGGTGTCCGTTTGGGTCGGTTGATATTACGAGGTGGAAACCGGAAAAAAAGCCAATTTTCATGTTCAGGCGAGGGGACTGGGGAAGAGAAGGAAGGAGAGAGTTGAAATGTCTATCCTTCTCGTGTCGCCAATGGAGCTCAACGTCTCTCGCGACTGGTTTTAACGCGGCAAGGTAAGGTATCGATGCTCTTTCCTTTTTTCGTTTCGTACATTCCGAAATTGATCATTATGCTGTAGCGTTTCACCATCGATGGACGATGATTGCATGCGCATCTGTTCTTCGGAAATCTCCAATCAACCTAGTTATATTTGATTCTAGTTTTTCTGTCCATTGCGAAAATCCATTTATTAGTGCTTCGAGACTTCCCGCGAGTAGTAATGGACCTAATGGTGGCGTTGGGGGTTTCTCTTTTGTGCATAAATGCCTAATTTCAGATAAAATAGAACATAATTCGGAATTCGTTCAAGCTTACAGTCCTCAGAATCGCATTTGGTTGTGAATAGATCATCCGCATTACGATTCTGCATTATAATGGAAGAAATTTTGGATCTAATGATGTGGATATGCGTTTGTTGTTCTATTAAGGTATATGGTTAGGGAAACGATTTACTAGATGAGACGTAAATCCATCAAAGTGATGATAAAGGCTCGACTATAAAATACTGCTACTGTGTTTGATTTTTTATCTGTTCTTTCTAAATGATAAAATATGTTTCATTTCTTGATCCAATTGGCTATACTTTCTATGAAAAATTCGAATCTTCTTAAATAACTTTACAGTGCTAAGTCTGGCAAATTACAGGTAATGTTCTGTACATTTCCTCAAAGCATCAAAACAAGGTTAGAATTTTTTGACTGTATGACTAGTTAGCTAATGAGCCTTTCCCATATCGATTTAATCGATAAAAAATTTCTTCAGATGGTAGACTTTAAACCAGATGAATGCGAACAGTGAAATACCCAGAAGAATCGGTTAAGATAGCGTCAGTCGGAATCTACGAAGAAAATGGAAATTATAGATTAACATACTGCAAATTGAGTCATGGTTTCCAATTCCCTTGATAGTTCTATGCTCATAAACGACATGGGGCCTTTTAATGGTGGCTCTACTAATCACTCCCCTAGAAGTGCTGCTCCGAATGGCCGTCTTGTGTATGTTCGAAGGAAATCAGAGGCAGAATTAGGGAAGAACACTGCTTGTAGTAGTAAAAATACAAATAGAGATCAAGAAAATGAAATGAACGATTCCAAATATCTGTCGAGAAGCTATTGCTTCCAACCATTATCTGTTCCTCTCCTTCTTCGAGACACTGGCAACAATGTTGATACAGAAGGCTCTATTAATCGTTCGTCTGCGTCTTCTCATTCGAGAGGTGAGCAAAATACTCAGCATTGGGAAGAGAGATATCAACAGTTGCAGTTGTTCTTGAGCAAAATGGATCAATCTGACCGTGACGACTATCGCCAAGGTGTGTTTTCAATTTTCATATTTTACGAAAATGAATCCTGTGACTTATTATGTGAAAATCTAGTTCAATAATCGAATAACGTGATTTGATTTTTAATAGTTCTTCGGACGCTGTCCTCAGTTGAGCTAAGTGGACACGCTGTTGAGTTAGAGAAAAGGTCTATCAAGCTCTCTCTCGAAGAAGGTAATAAATAATGAATGACTTGTATGAATCCTAGAAATCTTGATTGCACTTATTTTTTTGGTTTAATGTTTATAAGCAATTTTGAGTAATGCTAGATACATATTTTTAACATATTTTTTTATTGTACACGCTGACTTGACAAATTACGATTGATTCAATAAATATTTTAATTAGAATACATTAAATACATTTGAATTATATCAATCACAACTCGTCACGTTATCGTGTACATTAAAAAAATATACAAAGAAGATAAACCTGACATTATTCTCTTTTTAGCTATCAATTTGCAATTTACGTCTGAAAAAGCAGATGTTAAGAGTTGAAAAATCAAATAATAGAGAAAGAAACTCCATAATAGACAGGAAACTAGAAAANAGAAAGAAACTCCATAGACAGGAAACTAGAAAATTCACTTGGAACATACTACACTAAGGAAGTAAAACCTGGAGACAAGCCACATATTATTAAAATTTAAAGCAAGTGCAAACTCTCATGAAGAGGTCAAACTAGACGCATATAACCTATAGAATATTTTAAAGGAAATAAAAAGAAAGACGGACCAACTCCTGTTCCTCAACTTCCTGGAGATAGTCTTGAATTGAAATAGTGGGTTCGGTCGCATCGTCAAAAGTTCCAGCCATGAGCAACAAATTTCAGTCTGTTTTGTGTAATGACCCAATTTCAGAGGTCGCACAGAATCCGCGATCTGATGGGAGCTCAATCCCGTCCCAAACTTGAAGCCTGCAACCACAGATCTGAATGATCGGTAGAACTTCAACAAGAAGCAAAGTGCCTCCGATGTCAATGATGGGTAGACCAGCTTCAAGGGCAAAGGTTCAAATAATAATTGTTTTAGTTCTGGAGGAGGAGAGTAAGGAAGCGTGAGACGGAAATTGCTAGAAAATTTGGAAGAAGAGGTAGAGTAACCCCAAACCCTAATACAAAATCAAAAATCCTAGACCCTAAACGCAAAACACTAACCCTAAAATTCAAAACCCGAAAATTGGAACCCAAAAATCGAAACCCGAAAATCGAAACCCAAAACCTAAAAACACGAAACTCTAAACCATCAAACCCTAAACACTAAACCCTAAACTCTAAACCCAAAACCCGTAATACAACCCTAAATCTAAAACTCTAACATTAAACTCGAAACCCGGAACCCGAAACTAGAAACCCGACACTCGAAAACACGAAACCCTAAACCCGAATCCCTAAATCCTAAAACTCTAAACCTTAAAACCCTAAAACCCTGAATCTTAAACCCTAAACTTCAAACTCTAAATTCTAAAACCCTAAACCCTAAATCCTAAATCCTAAATCCTAAATCCTAAATCCTAAAACACTACACCCTAAACCTTAAACTCTTGACTCAAAATGAAAAAGTATCATAATTTAGTAAATCTGGGCATCATCCAGGACCTGTAGTCTTATGAGTTGACCCAGTTGCAGAACTTGGAAGTAGAAGTGGAGTGGACTCTGAAAAGGAGGATTAGATCCTGTATTTGGGCCTCGGTACGAGACACTCTCTGGCACATGTCCACTGTCTCATTACTTCGCCAATGAGATCGAAGCCCTCATCAGCCCACTCCACCCTCTCTTCCATATCAAACGCCCCGATTCATCGCAAACTAGCTCCGGCGCCGATATTCCAGATGCCCAAGTGATTTTGCTTATGCCTTCTTGAAACGGGTATATTGTTTGTATGGTTGCTTATAATGTCCTCATACGTGTTTCAATTTCTCTTATAGCATTTCTTCTTTCCCCCTCTCTTTTTGTTTGTTTAGAGGAGCATCCATGGCTTATAGGCGTACCCTCTCTCTGAGAATTGGAACCGTAGCGAGAAGATACACCCCATCTTTCAGTTATGCTATCGGTGACGACGATCACAGGAACGAGCGTCAAACCTTGGACTTTCCTCCTAGAAATGAGAATCTGTACGTCGAAAGGAGACATTTGCGAAACCATTTTGAGGCATCTGCGTTCGGAGCATTTCGTCAGAACTGGAGGCAGACGCCTTTTTCTCTTAAGTTTTCCGCTTCTTCCTCGCTCTGTCGCAATGTGTCAACTTCTATCGGTGAAGGGTCTGATGAGATGGAACTGATGACCGATGTTGCAGAGATTCTACCAGATACTACTCTGCAAGTAGCAGCTTTTCAGGCAACTTCTGTCAATGAAGTTGCCATTGCTGCTGCAGATTCTCTCCTCCCTGTCAAGGGTTTGCAGTATTTAATAGATGTTGTTCATTCGTTTACTGGATTAAACTGGTTAGAATTCTCAATGTTTGTTTAATATAGTATATTCTGGAGAGAGTAGATATCCAAACTTCAAAAGATACACTAACAATCACGTAGGCTAACAGAATTCAAACATTATCTAGAATTTAACTGGAACAAAATCGGAAATAGTTGAGATTCAAGAATTATTTGTGATTAAGAAAATGACATTACTTTAGAATATGGTTTATCTTACTTTCACATGTAAAAAAAAACGCTCTGATGGAAAATATATACTAGGCAGCTCATGTTATTACTACCAATCACCCCCAAATCTTAGACAGTGATGCTGTGAAAAGTAATACATCATTTGTCGTCTTTAGTAAATTGCGAATAGAACTAACCATCTTGAGGTAAATATTCAAGTATCTTCAATTGAATTCTAAATGGTTGGTTTAAGTTCATGCAAAATACTGTTGGAGATAGCAAACCTTTTTTTTTGTCAGTTTTTTTCGTTTGTTAATATCTTTGAATTTGCTTGAATTTTCAAAGATGTTCTCTATCTACTTCGCCATTTACTTGAGAATTTCTTATCTCTCATCCGCTCTTTCAAAAGGAGACAAATATTTGTTCTCTTTTTTAGGTGGGCTTCAATAGCTATAACAACCATTTTGATACGAGGAGCTACTCTCCCACTGCTGATAAATCAGCTTAAAGCTACTGCAAAGCTCACAGTATGTCCCTACAACCCTACGTGATTGTCAAGATATAGTTTTTGTATGCATAGAAAGGATGTATATTAGTATTAGATATAATTTACACTCTGCAATAGATATTGATAACCTTTAATAATATATTAGATAAGGCAACCTTCTTGTTAATACCTGAATTTTCTTCAAATTGGTTGCATCATAAATGATTTTTCTGCTCTACAGCTTTTAAGACCGCACCTGGAGGCTTTGAAGCAAAATATGGAAGATAAGGTATGTTACTTGGTCATTCTCTAATTTGTACTATCAGAATTTGTTAAGGTTGCAAGGCTACCTAAGCTGTGTTAGTATGGAACGATGAAGATATAATTGTAGCTACAAGTTCTTATCCATAACTACTATATTTTCTTTTTCTGTCAGTGTTAGTTCCTTGCTTTCTTTTTTTTATTATTAGTTAACTGAAGCTGCTTACTCTTAGCGTTAGCTAGCGCATCAAACTCGGCTTCAAGGAACTGTTTTTTCGATCTATTTTGGCACCTTCGCTGATTGCATATCCCTAGGATGATGTAATCTTTCTTGGTGTCTTAATTTGTAAAATGTTAAAGGATGAACAATATTTATACTAGGTATAATCCCGAGATGATTCTTGCTATAATATTTACCATGCATTTTCTTCAGAGCATGGACCCTGCTGCCATTACCGAAGGTCGTCAACAAATGCAAAGGCTTTTTAAGGAGTAAGCTTTGTGCATTTTAGAATTTCTATTTTGTTACACAGCATATAATGCGGCTGCCTTTATTCAAATTGAATTATTGCTGCCTGTAATGTCTTTTTTATTCAATATCTCAAGACTTTTTTTATCATTTTTTTGTTTGTATACTGCTTATTGCGTTCATTACTTTACACAGAAAACTCTCGTATGATATATATCTTGCTTGAGAAAAAATTGAATCAAGTTTAAGGTGGATTTATCTTTCTATGTTTAAAATTATCTTATCATTTTAATTGTGGTCTTTATTCACAGATATGGTGTGAGTCCATTTACTCCATTGAAAGGACTCCTTCTACAAGGCCCTTTGTTTATCTGTTTTTTTCTTGCAGTAAGATAATTCTCTTAATTATAACTGAAAGTGATAAATTTATTTGTATTGTCATCTCTGTTGTAATCTTGTGACCACATCGCTGTCTACACTTATCAAACATGACAGCAAAGGTGTCATCCTTCAAAACTGGTGGAGCTTATTGGTTCATAGATCTCTCTACTCTAGATACTTACTACATCCTTCCAGTTCTAACAGCATTGACCTTCTTGATCACCGTGGAGGTAGGCATCTTTATCTAGAAATCTGTTAATCAAATTCTCTTAGTGTTTTACTTGAGAAAAATAATTACTTTCTTTGGATGGCTCAGTGCATGCATAATGAGGATGTATTACATTATCTCGTGTGATTTTTTTATATAATTTACCATCTAGTCATTAGTTCTACTGTATATAAGAATCAACATGACAAGTTTTGCTTAATAATGTCCGGGAATATTTTAGCGTAATGAGGATGAAGGATTCCAGTTTCCAGCATTTTTTATCTTATTGAATTTGATTGATCAGAATTGGAAGTCGAAATCAAGACTCACTTTCCAAAAATTAATTTTTGTCATTATTTATAGCCACTGATCTTCTCATAACATTTAACTCAGTGTGAAGAAACAAATATTCTCGAGTATTTTCTTTGTTATAAAGAGGAAATGGAGAAGTAATAATTTGTCATAATCTCCTTACATTAGCTCGTGCAACAACCTTTTTTTCTTCGTGTTTTACTGCCTTAATTCATCATTTGACTTGATAAATGCACTCTTTTAATAGGATTTTACTGTATAAGGATTTCATGAAGAGACTTATTTCTAACCTTTTTCTAGTGTAATATGCAAGAAGGCATGGAGGGAAATCCTATGGCGCATACAATGAAAAAAATATCAAGGGGCTTTGCTGTAGCTACCGTTCCATTAACAATGAGTTTTCCTAAGGTTCGTTCCGTTTTCAAAATGAATCTGCTTGGTATTAGCAATTAAAGGAGATTATCAATTTCAATCCTGGATTTTGGGGTTACTTGCAACCACTAGTGTGTACTTCAAATTATTTCTATTTGTAATTTAGAGCTAGGTTGTAATAAAATAAGTTTTGGATGAACTTTTGTAAGTTCAATTTTAGAAAGAGAGATTAAGCAGAGGCGGGAGAACATTAAAATGGAATTTCTTTAATGTTTTTGCAGGCAATATTTTGTTACTGGATTACATCCAACTTGTTTTCACTCACCTATGGATTTGGTAAGTTCTGGAACACTTCCAAATTCAGTAAAAGTATTGATATTTTACGTGGATTATTTGCTTACATGATGGTGGGATGTGATCCGGTCTTTGGTAGTTCAATGAAGAGTGCTGAAAGATGTATTATACTGTTTACGCTTCCTACTCGGATGAAGTAGTGATGTATGTATTTATTCACACCTTTCAGCGCTTAAAGTTCCTGGAGTAAAGAAAATGTTGGGTGTTCCCGAAATACCTCTGGATCAGCAGAATGCAGATTCACCGTCTACGTTATCTTTATTTTCGAGCCGGCAGCAAGCCGCAGCAGGGGAGGATGTAGCTGCATTGTCGGGTGGAAAAGAAAAACTTGGAGACCGGCGGGTATCGTCGTCATCGATAATGAGTCAGCGGCTTAGAAGCTTAGAGAAACAAGTGAAGGGAAGAAAGAAAAGCAAAAGAGGGGTAAAATGATGGGAAAGGTTAGTCCATTCAATACGCAGGGAGGAAGCAAAGGGAGAAGAGGAAGTGATTTTTTACTTCAAACAAGGAACATATGTACGAAATTGGAGTGGGTTGAATCCAGATTTGTTAATTGTTTGAATAAAATGTATTTTTTGGCATTTCAAATGGTTGGATTTGGCAAACCTGAAATTTTAGTTTACTTGCAACCAATCCAATATCCTGGGCTCTACGTTGAGTCAATTGAAATGAGTTATAATGATTTCAATTTCAGAGAGAAGGAGAGAGGGAGAGGGATTCTCGCAATGAAGAAGCTATCTGTTGGCTTCTGATTATGTGGCTGTGGATTAGCTTACAAACTTGTTAGACTTGTGGTGAGTTTCTTGGTTGTTTCGTTTTTCTAAGATTTGGCCTTTTCACTGTAATTATGGAGTTTCCAATGTTTAACAAATGTGCAGGCTATATTTTGCGGCTGCCTATCCAGCTCGTTTTCACTCGCCTATGGATTTGGTATCTCTCGGATTCTTCCCTTTTGGGTAAAAGTATTCGAAGTGCAGGATTGGTCTCACACTCATAGCATGTGATCCGATCGCCGGGAGCTGAATGAAGATGTATGATTTTGTTAGCTTTAATAAAGTAGTGGTGTATGAATGCGCACTTTTCAGCGCTTTTAAATACATGTGGCTCCGCAAGCAACTCGTTATTTTGGGCAGAAGCAAGCCACAGCTGCTGGGGACTAACCCCATCAGAGAATCCAGTGAAGGGGAGAAAGAAAAGCAAAAGAGGGTGAAATAGTTGTAAAATGATTAAAAAAATAGTCGTTGAAACCAGTACTTTCCCATTTTTCTTTGGAGAGTTGAATCCAAAAAGGAAATTTCAAGCGAGCATGGAATGGCAATGGAAATGGGAATGGGTTGAACCCAGATCTCTGTCTTGTTTGCATTTGGGTTGTAATTGACGAACCCGCCCGGCAGGGCTGAAGCGTCAACTCCAGTTTGAGTACAACTAGGCAATCAAAACCCCTCGCCGACTTTCACAAACTCTCCCCCCAGCATTCACTGCAACTGTTTGCGTGGTGCCTGAAACAACCCAGACCCTACACTTTCTTTCGTCTCCATCGTAACGCCCCCTCTTTCTCTCCTCCTCCCGACGTCAGCTTAGTCCGGCGGAATGGCGCAGCCCCAGTACAGGTACTTGATCCAGGTCGACGCCGCTAAGGACGCCCATTCCGGCTGCCCTTCCATCGGTCCGGCCTACCGCAGCATTTTCGCCAAGGATGGTTTTCCTTCACATGCTCCAGGACTCAATAGCTGCTGGGATGTTTTTCGGTACGTCTCTCTCCATATCTGATATGACACCAATAAACCAATACCATGAAGAAGAAAAAAATAAGCTTTTTATTTTTATTTTTGGAAGAGAAGGATTTCATGTTTTGACGTTGCAGCATGTCTGTAGAAAGGAATCCCAATAATCGGATGCTTGGACGCCGAGAAATTGTGAAAGGGACGGTACGTGCAATCTTGTAGATGGTCCGGTAAACGTCAATCCCAGAAACAAAATTCATTTTTCTTTCTGGGGATTATTGTTGAAGGTGTCATATGTTTGCAGGCTGGTAACTACGTGTGGCTGACGTACAAAGAAGTGTATGACTTGGTCATCAAAGTTGTGAACTCCATGCGCAGTCGTGGGTTTGATGAAGTAAGTCTCGATGCCAATATCTTCCCAGTTTTCCACATATTCACCGCATGAAGGACTCGTATTTGGTTTGTAGGGAACAAAATGCGGAATTTTTGGGGCCAATTGCTCCGAGTGGATCATAAGCATGGAGGCATACTGCCTGTTTTCGTATTACCAATTCGTATTTGAGTTTGATGATAAGGTTACTAGCGATATTTATGTTCTGTTACAAGGGTACTCCATCCATTACCACCTGCTTTCTTCAATAATTTCAGAACCTATACTTTTCTACGTCAAGTCAGAAGATTGAGAAAGTTTATAAGTTAGTTTACGTGAATTCTTAAATTTTTGTCCACCGTTGGAGGCAAAGGCATTCATACAAACGCCTATGCAAATAAATATAGAAGTGGTCCTCGTTTGTAATTTCTAATGATCTGATAGCTAACCAGAAATACTGCCTAGTGCTTCTAAACGGGTGAGTTTTAATCTTGATGCATCAAATAATAGTGACAAATTTGCAGACTTGCAATGCTCTTGGGTTCTTCTGTGTTCCTCTTTATGACACTTTAGGTACGGATATACCTTCTAGGTGTATTACTGAATATTTATTTACTTTACCTGAATTTAAATGTGGAAAGCTGGTTTAACGTTGAACAACAAAGCTGATGCTCGTCCAAAGTTCAATGTAGTCCAATTGAGTTGAAGAGAATTAATATGTTTTTAACACCTCTGACTTTTTAGGTGCTGGGGCTGTGGAATTTATAATTTGTCAGCAGAAATCTCCATTGTTTTTGTTGAAGAGAAGAAGATTAATGAGGTGCAATTCTTGCATATAGTATTGGATGAGCTGCACTATATCTTAATCTGACCAATTATTGAATCTTATCTCTTCACCAGCAATTATCTGACAATTTTCGTCTTTCAGCTGTTGAAAACATTTCCAAACTCGACAAAGTACCTGGAGAGTAAGTTTCTTCTACTTTGTTCATAAACCAGTTGCTTTGTGAATTACGCCCAAAAAACAAACAGTCAATTGTTTTACATGTAGCAATTGTGAGCTTTGGTAAAGTTAAACCTGAGCAAAGAGCGGAAGCTGAAAAGTTTGGCCTGGAAATACATTCTTGGTCTGAATTTTTACAGCTGGTAAGTTTTTTTTTTACCTTATATCGTTGTTTCTTTTGATTTTTCATTAGTTTTTTGAAGATTCCGTATTTCATCAACCATGGGAAACTCTTTCGTAAAAAAACATGTGCGTTCCTATTGGTGATTGACATATGCATTGGCTTCTTCAACTCTAACATTTACGAACCCAATACAGTTTTAGCAAAGAAATAGAACATAAAAAGATTCCACATACACAAAGATAGTGCAAACGTTCGAGAGGTCTATCTATGCCTCTAATTCCAAAATCTTTCCTTTACATAGAGTAATGTAATTGTTGTCGTGCTTGATATTCATTATGTTTAAAGATATGTAATTTGTTTTTATGGCTACATTATACAATCTGGTTGGCATCACTTATATCCCACTGAAACTAGGGTGATAATCAACATTTTAATCTACCCGAAAAGAGGAAAACCGATATTTGTACTATTATGTATACGAGCGGAACCATGGGTGATCCTAAAGGTGTGATGATATCGAATAGTAGCATTATCATGCTTATAGGGGGTGTTAAGTGTCTGCTAGAGTACATGAAGGAAGAGGTAACTCCCTCTGATAATTTGTGCTGCATTATAATTCGCATGTATGGTGATAATGATCCTTTTTTTTTCTGAAAGCTTGCATTTCCTTTTCATGTCTACTTTTGTAGTTGAACGAAAGCGATGTATATCTGTCGTATCTACCTCTAGCGCATATCTTTGATCGGGTGATTGAGGAGTTGTTTATTTTACATGGAGCCTCCATTGGTTTTTGACGTGGGGTAAGTAATTTTTTTCCTTTCTTGAAAGTTAGGAGTTCGACTGATTATTTTTCTCTTATTGCATTCTGAAGCATGTGAAATTGATAGTTGAAGACATCGCTGAGCTAAAGCCCACAATTTTCTGTGCAGTTCCTCGTGTTTTGGATAGAATATACGCTGGTATGATGTTTAGGCTAGTGATTTAATCACCTTGGTCTTTCTTAGTACAAACAAATGTTTTCTCAACCAATTAATATCTTTGTCCCCCTTGTTGGCATTAACATGAAAGGTTCTCCTGCTACTTTCTGTACTTTTGTGCAGGTTTGAGCCAGAAGATCTCTGCTGGAGGTTTCTTAAAAAAGTCCCTGTTCAATTGTGCTTATTTATAGTAAGTTGTTTGTGTACTATATTTGGAATTTTCATACAACTCGGACTGCAAATATTATCAATCGAAAGTCATATTACATTGTTTATTTTTATAAAACCGAATGCATGACTTCCTATATGCATGCAGCAAGCAACGAAACATGCAAAAGGGCCATAAACATGGAGAAGCAGCTCCACTGTGTGATAGAGTTGTGTTCAGTAAGGTGATAAGATTGAATCCTCCACTTTCTCCTGGTGATGCACGGTATTGGCCGTTTATGTGTTATTGATCTTTATGGACTTCCTTAGGTGAAACAAGGGTGTTCGACTAATTTTGTCAGGAGCCGCTCCTCTCTCCACTCATGTGGAAGCTTTTCTGCGAGTTGTGTCATGTGCTGATGTTCTGCAAGGATATGGTTTGACCGAAACATGCGCCGGAACATTCGTCTCACTACCAAACGAGATGTCGATGCTTGGCTCGGTGGGCCCTCCCGTGCCGAATGTGGACGTACGATTAGAGTCTGTGCCTGAGATGGGCTATGATGGCCTTGCCCAGCTACCACGCGGAGAGGTATGTATAAAGGGAGACACCCTTTTCTCAGGGTACTACAAACGCGAAGATCTTACCAATGAGGTCATGGTTGATGGGTGGTTCCACACAGGTTTCACATATTTTCACCTCTTGATTGCCTTACATTCCCTGTCCTATCATATTTTGTTTTTGGTGAAGGGAAATCCTAATATTGTTTGTCTGCACCAGGGGATGTAGGGGAGTGGCAACTGGATGGGAGCTTGAAAATCATCGACCGGAAGAAGAACATTTTCAAACTTTCACAAGGAGAGTATGTCACCGTTGAAAATTTGGAAAACATATACGGATGCGTGCCTGAAATTGAGACGGTAAGAAATCGAATATGCACTATAAGCATGACCAAGTATGATAGAAAACACACAGTTTGCAGCTTGTTGGGCTAATTGTTTTGAAGCTCGGTTTCATTTTAGATATGGATATATGGGAACAGCTTCGAGTCCTTCCTAATTGCTGTTGTTAACCCAAAGAAAGAAGAGCTTGAAAGGTGGGCGGAAGAACAGGGAGTGAGCGGAGACTTCAACGCTCTGTGTGAGGACCTCAAGGCAGAGGAATTCATACTTGAGCAGCTTGCCAAGATTGCAAAAGAAAAGAAGGTTCTCATCTTTCTCAGAGTAGTTGTTGTTTTGATCATGACCTTTGAGATGTAACTTCAATTTTCTTCTCCACAGTTGAAAGGTTTTGAATACATAAGAGGGGTCCATCTTGATCCTGTGCCGTTCGACATGGAGCGGGAGCTCATAACTCCAACATATAAGAAGAGGAGACCTCAGTTGCTGAAATACTACCAGGTTTTCTTTCTTTTCTGCCTCCATTTTTTCGATCTCGAAGTCGTTTTGCTCTTGGAACAAGATATTTGGTTTTAGAAGGGAGAGGTACATTCATTTGTGACTGAAATTGATGTTACTTTTTGGTGCACGCAGAATGTGATAGACAACATGTACAGAAGCGCCAACAGACCGAGTGCATGAGAGAGAGATCGGGATCTACTTGAGAGGCGAGGTTTTTTTTTCTTTCTTTAACATTCGAAGGAAATTGTTGGTGCACATAGGCTTATGTCATTAATAGACCATCAATAAGCATGAGNGTGTCCATCTTGATCCCGTGCCGTTCGACATGGAGCGGGAGCTCATAACTCCAACATATAAGAAGAGGAGACCTCAGTTGCTGAAATACTACCAGGTTTTCTTTCTTTTCTGCCTCCATTTTTTCGATCTCGAAGTCGTTTTGCTCTTGGAACAAGATATTTGGTTTTAGAAGGGAGAGGTACATTCATTTGTGACTGAAATTGATGTTACTTTTTGGTGCACGCAGAATGTGATAGACAACATGTACAGAAGCGCCAACAGACCGAGTGCATGAGAGAGAGATCGGGATCTACTTGAGAGGCGAGGTTTTTTTTCTTTCTTTAACATTCGAAGGAAATTGTGGGTGCACATAGGCTTATGTCATTAATAGACCATCAATAAGCATGAGCTTTGTTACTTGAATGCTTTTCTAGTTAATGGCAACAGATGAGTTGTGTTTCTCTGCTCCACTCCAATTCTACCCTTCACGCCTTGAGCTCAACCCCGGGTTCCTTTTGACTTAAAAATTGAGATCTTTAAACATAGATCTTAAGTTTGTTGTCCAAGCATCTCATATTTTTCGTCTATTTTTGTAATGATATATCGGTACCATCCGGTACTAGTAGTTGGTTAATAGTTCTACGTTAGCAAGAATAACATAATCATATCTATATATTAAGAGAAGTCCACATTTTACTTATCTATTTTATTGTAAACAAACAGTTGAGCTGACATTCGAAGAATTATTGAACATGGAGAAGGGGAGACGTGAGATCAGAGGAAAGGGTAACATGATCGCGGCTGCCTGGGGTTGAAACCCGAGAGCAAAGGGGTGCCTTCTGTGGTGAAGGAGATGATTGTTTTGTCATCGAAGCATAGTTTAACGAATTTTACGCTGACCCAAAAGTTGAATCACTTCAGTTGAGGTGTACTATTTAAAGGTTGAAAAGAAGGCAATGCCATCTTACAGAAAATGTTTACAGCTTCAATGGAACTGCAAATTCTGTCAGCTTCCGTATATAATATTCAGAAGCGTGGAAGAAAGAGGATGAGCACTCTTCTGAACCCCTGTCTTCGCTCCTCTCTTCAACGCCATTACAATCAATCAAAATCACTCCTAAATACATCCAAAATCGCACTTCAAAGAGTCTGGAACATTCTTCTCACTCCAGCATGCAGGAAAGGACCGAGATCTTGGCCTGAGGAGCCGAGTGAACGTAGACAAAATCTATGCTTTTACGAGAAGGTAAAGAATTGGTCCATGATGGAAAGGTGTAAAAATTTCCATACTTTTGAAGCCCCCAAAGAGGACCATAAAGCTGGGATATAGACAGCTTCAAAAACTTGAGAGTTCTTGCGGACTTGTTGGTGACTGTCGTGGAATATCGGACGTAAGTTCTTCCTTTGGCGCGCCATGCACCTAATACCCTCTGGGATATGGCGATTTGGCAGGCAGACGAAGCTGCAAAACAACCAAACTGAATCATCAGCCAAAGCAAAAGAGAATGCCTACCAAATTCAAAAAGATCAGAATAATACCTGGAGCTGGAGTTACGTAAGAAGCTGAGGCAGGAGTTGCAGCTCCGAGTTGCACTGAAAACCAAAAATTGTCAGTCAACAACTATAACATGCTGACAAAATAAGCCTGAAATTGATCGAGGGGTACCTAGGGAAAGCTGGTTATATCCCAAATGGCCCTTAGCTAGACGAGCCAATATGCCCATCAGAGGGGCATTATTATAGGTAGCTGGCTCTGTTTGCTCGTAATTGTCTCTTTGATCAGCAAAATTATCATAGGCATCGGGACCCCCAACAATAGCACCAGTGAGAATGTTTGGATCGCTAGCTCTGCGGCTGAACCATGTGGCATAGCCCCCTCGGCAGCTAACAAATGTAGGATCAACCTTGACAGAAACGATGGAGGAACCTCTGTGGTGAACCTGGCGAGGATAGTTGGTCCCATACCCCACCATGTAGCTCGTAGCTCTTGGATTGTCCCCAAGAATGTAGTCCACCTGGGATCAGAAGAGTACATTAGTACGCAGCAAGCAATTGGATTATCCATGGATTCTTCATCTACTGCTTGGATGGGCGTTGGGGTACCTGAGATTTAGCAAAATAGAGCAGCTGAGAAGGCGGGACATATCCGGAAGCGCACTTTAGGTAGGTTCGGGAGGAAGTAAGGTAGTCGGAGTAGACAGCAGTGAGAAAGGAAGCGCTGGTGACGAACTGCAAGTTGTTCCACCGCTGCCGGAAGATAAGACCTCCGGGAGTTTTTTGAATGTTTCGGCTGCCCTTCCCCAGGCACGAACACATAAAAGCCTCGGCCTTGTCTTGATACCTTTTGAACACCGAATCATAGCGACCGGCTTTCCCTTGCATCCGGAACTGCACACCCATAAAAATTAATCTCAAAAACGATCGTGTAATAGATGCAAAAACTCATGCAAGGGGAGGAGGATTGCCTTGGCAACAAGAGTCTGGACACCAGCGTACTTGACATCCCAACTGAATTCAGACATGCTCCAGCCGGTCCCGCCCATGGAGTCCCCGTTGTTGCCGAGGTAGTCGAGGTAGTACTGATTGTTAGTGGCTTGGTACAACCAGGCAGCAGCCCACAGTAACTCATCCTGAAAACAGAAAACGAAATGAGCCAATTTGACGATGCCTTGAACCCAAGGATAGAGCTCCAGAGCGACGTACGTTGTAGCCGCTGACAGATTGGTAGTACTTCTGGGCAACGGAGATGCTGCTGTCGTACTTGCCCCTGTACTTGTCTGCGAAGTCAAAGAGCTGCAAATGAGAGGAAACCATGAGCCACGTGAGAATGTAACAAAAGGCGGGTCAGGATCTTAGATCCAAAATATATGCGCCACGTCCTTTTTCAATTATTGCACCAAACATTAACTTCCGACTGAAGCTGCTTTCCCTGCTATTGCAGGATCCGTCATTCACGCTTTCCTTGAGCGTCTACTTTGTTTAGTAGCCAAGAAAACACTGGTTTTGTTAGTTTGGATTGAGAAATGACCTGGCGGGCGTGGGTGAGAAGCAGATTGGCGTATGAGGGATTGGAGCGGCGGAAGACGAGGGAGGCAGCAGCCATGGCAGCGGCGGTTTCCCCGGCTAGATCGGACCCTGGGTTTCTCGGATCGATTTTGTATCCTCTGCGGTCGGTTGTCATGTCCTCTGGCCTCTGCCAGCAGTAGTGGTCGCTGTTTCCATCTCCAACCTACACAAACACGACATCATTAAATCCATTCAAAATTGATTTTTTTTCAATAATTTTAAGAGCTTGAATTTTGAAAATGGGGGATGAAATTGGGGAAATGAAGGAATGCAGAAAGGCACCTCTCCATAGAGGACGTAGGGCTGAGGATGAGCTTTGATGAAGTAATCAGTGCCCCATTTGATAGCGTCCATGGCATGGCTAAGTTCTCCGGCAGAAGCCATTTGCGTGCCATATTCCAACACGCTCCACGACATCATCGTAACGGTGAACGCCATGGGTAGTCCAAACTTCACGTTGTCCCCTGCATCGTAGTACCCTCCCACCAGATCCACCTGCAAAGTTCGATACCACAATCTCAAACGAAGAAGAAGCAGACTAGTGTTGGGGTTGGGAGGAAAAGAAGATCCTCACCCCTGTAACTTTGCCATCTTGCAGGCCAGAATGAGTTCGCCAAGTGACTCGTTGGTTGCGGGGCAGATAACCAGATCTCTGCGCTTCAAAAAATAGAATGCTCTTACTCAGGGCCTGTCCATAGTCATGCCCACCAAAAACACAAGGAAGCCAAAGAAGCAGGAGCAGAGCAGCCATGGAAACGAGTCTATACTTGTCCATGCGAAAATGCGAGGTGGCAAATCTGAGTATGCCCAAACACGATAATTTCTCGTCTTTCGTAAGCGGAACTACAAGACACGATTTGAATTCCGTAACGTAACGGTGGCTTTAATGTTGGATAAACAAAAATCCTATCTTTTGCAACGCACAGGTCCGGAAGGCAAGAGAACGAGAGTTTCAGAGTAGGTCGTCTAACACAGGAAAAAAACAGTCCAAATGAAGAGGACGAAAGAAAGGAATGTGGGAAGGTTTACCAGCCAAAAATCCTGATAAACCCACCTCAAATAGGGATAATGGCGGAGAGGGGAGAAGATAGTGGAGGGAGAAGAAGAAGTGCAGACACTTTATAAGAAGAGGCGAAGAAGAGAGTCGCGAATAAGATAAACAAAAAAAATAAAGTGGGAAATATTTAAAAAAACAAAGCAGAGAAGGGGGAAGAAAAGTCAGAGGCGGAGGGGGAGAGGGGCATCAGCCATGTGAGGGGGGCGGAGAGTTATTTCTGGCTTCCAAAGTCAAAGGTAGGAAGAAGAAGAAGAAGAAGAAGATAAAAACAGGGGAGAGGAATGAGTGGTGGCCGGAGAGGCGAGGAGCTGATTGCGGTGGTAATGGGTGAGTTTCGTTGGCACCGGAGAAACAAAGAATAAGTTAAAGTTGGAAGCCGAAAAGCAGATGCCAATTGTCGGACTGCCGTTTGTTTGCATTCGCAACCGCAATCAACGGTATATGGTTGATGAAGTAAATTCCATGGGAAGAGAGAAGGGTGGCCCAGCACATGCTCTGTTTCTTACTTTATTCGCTCATTCGCACGCTGCGCTCAATCCCAAACCAACGCCCTTCAATCAGAATACAATAACACTGCAGTTGTACGAGAGAAGATAAAAGGTGTTGAAATTTGAAAGGCACCCAATTGCCCGTTTGACCAAACCTTCCCTGCGCACAGTACAGGAGAGGAGGGAGGAAAGCAGGGAGCTGGTTTTGTTTTGAAAGAAAAAAGATGAAAAGTGGCGGAGAATAAGGAGCATGAGCCGCAAATCAAGGAGGATGGAGGGGTCTCTTTTATGAAGCTCCATCCAACTACCCCAAGCTCCTACTCAAGTCAACATCCATGCCCATGGTAAATGAATAGACTGTACCAACGTCCATCTGTGCTCATTTCATTGACCTTCGCGATGGGTAGAAAGTGATCAATGAATTCACAGTTGAAGGAGATCAGATGCCCGAATACTCTTGCATAAAACTGACCCATGGAGCTCATGGTTGAGAAACTCCAGACCATGAACCGTAAAAGGGGCCATGCTTGAGCCCAGTAACACGCACGCAGGCTTCAACTAACGACAGTCCATTTCACTTGCCGCCCCGCCTTGATCAGCTCTGCCTCATCGGGGCTCCACAAGACTTTCCGAGCTTCTGTTTCTCTGCAGATCATGGCTTCTTCTCCTCCTTCAAAGCGTATGCGTACTTCCCTTTGCCTTCAATTCACTCATGGTTCCGAAAGCTCCTTCCTCTTCTGACTGGATTCTAATGTTGTTTCTTCTCCTTCCCATTTCACATACAGACACACACACCTCTCTCTCTCTCTCTCTCTCTCTCTCCATATTTAACGCCAAATCATGCTTCAATTCCACCCAAATGTTGTAGTTCAAGATCGGGCGAAACTAATATTGGATGTGGGATCTCATCGTGAAATTTATCTTCTCTTTGTTTTTATAGATGGAAAGATCGGTTACTCGAGGCTCTGCATGCTGTTGAAGTAGTCACCTTTGACTATCCGTGTGAGTATAATTTTGATTTCCAAGACCTCGTGAGTTCAAGCTTGCTTATTCGCGTATCTAGCCTGTGGTCTTTCTCTCCCCTTATGTTAATTTCTTCTTTGTAGACATTTCGAGTGGAAGAAAGGCACCCCCAAAGGCAGAAAAGTTGGTCGCCTTTCACTCTGATATTGTCAAAGGGACAATGCCTTTGTAAATATAGAAGATAAGATTAAGTTATGGGATGCAGTATAGCTTTTGTTCTGATTCTGTCTCTGATGGGAAGCATAATCCAGGAGCAGAATGGGACCAACCCTCCTCTGAGGTTGGCTACACGTAGGAGTTTGTTACGAGATACTTTACTGTCTAATGAACAGATTCTCAGATAGAAGTTTTAAATTTGTCAGTTAACTATGAAAATAATAGATGAAACAACAGCGGTTGGTCGTGCTTTCACACCAAGAAAAGTTTCATCCTTTTCAAACATCCAAGGCACGAAATAAGGAAGCAACACGGTCTCTCATTGCATGATCAAGAACACTAAGGAACATTCTCATTCATTCAGCTTTAGCTACATGAAATATCGATGGAACTGGCCAAAAATCTGGCAGACGTAGACTATGTCGAGAATGTTAGAGAATATTTACCACGCCTTATGTGTGTGTAAGAATTTGTTATATCGTTCATTTATTAACAAATATGAATGATATACGTGTCCTCTATCAGATTCTCTCTCTGTATATAAATACACACATTATCACAATACAATATGAGCTTCTTTGATTACTCTTCTCTCTCATTGTTGTAAACCCAAAAATCCTATTGAGAAGGAGCTGAGCTCTGGAAAGAAGTCCGAATGAGGAGCTTCCATAATGGTGGAAATAGTTTCTACTTCATCGTGCAGGAAGAACATGCAGCCATGATGTGGGGGAGACTCAGAACCTGGCTTCGGCTTGAACAGCGATCGAACAAGTTTCTGAACCGTGCGGGAGATGTGGGGGAACCTTTTGGGTTGTTGATGCACCATGATGGGCGCAACCTGTAGGTCATATAAATGGGACGTGGATAAGGTCCTGGAAGTCATGGCTGAGTGAAGCTGTCGTTTGAAGGAATGGAGCTCCAAGAAGTCGTAAAGTGAGCTGCCACAGTCCCATATCAGAATTCAGAGGCTCACTCTTCTCCATTTCTCCGCCCTGCTTCGGAGTTGGAAAAAGGCTGTGTCTGCGATTATGAAGTTTGAAAATAATTGTACTGACGCATTGAATCCTCCATCTTCTCGTGAACGCATTTATTGACGATGGATAGGATTTTAAACAGTAATACTCCTCTCGCACACAGAAAGATGATCTCTCATTCTCCATTCTCAGACCCTTTAATTAGCAATGAGGGGCTTCCAAAAATGAACAGAAAATTGCGCCTTGGAAGAGAGACATGAAGAACACAAAAGAACCCTTAACACGATCAACCAATAAAGATAAACATTCTCTTTTACTGTTACATTACTTCAATCCATCCCTGATTCCATCGATCACGGAAAAAAAAAAGAGAAAAAGAAAGGTGTTGATGAAGTCTCTATGGTTTCACCAACATCTCCATGATTACATCATTCCAAGCATCGATCGGCCCGGGCAAACACCAATGCAAGCAATCACGCTGAACCTTTGCATTCTTGTCCTGCGCAAACGGTTGGAACTGTCTGTACGGACCCGGATGCCCATCTGGCCTCAACATCGAGAGTGCGGTCAGATCTAAAAGTCTGAGATCCACCCCATTCTTCAAAGCTTTTGGTGCAACCTTCTTAAACTCCTCTACTTCAATGTCTCTAAGAACTTTGGTAAAGTCTTTGATTTCCATTTCACCTTCTTTTACAGGCAAAGTTCTTGTACAAGTCCCCCCGCTAAACCACTCCCCATTCTCAAAATGATCTGGAGTGGACGTCCTAAAAAATATCGTACCCTTGTGCTTGGACTTTACGATGAAATTCATAGCAGTATGGAAGGATTTTCGATATGCAAACTCAAAGCCTAACTCTGTCAGGTTCCTGTTCGGGCACTTGTGGGATCCTAGCACTTTGCTCCCCTCATGGTATACTGCTGACTTTACAAACCATTTACCACTTGAAATGATCAAATAGTCCATTTTGCGGAACTCAACTGTCCATTCCTTGTCAAGTTTGTCTAGATGCAACTCAACTTCTGATGTAGAGACACCATTGATGTCTTCAAAAATTTCAGCTTCGACCAGAAAAGGAGACCAAATAACCGAGATTGCAAAGTTGTAAGAGGGAAAATGCCATCTTCTGGATTTATAGCCCTCATCGTGGTACACCTCAACAGGGAGGTCAACCTGAACGTTTTAATTTCAGGAGCAAATGAGTCGATCATATCAAATAGAGAGATGCTAAAAGTAAATTTGATCTTTTATAAACGTTGTATTACCGGTGAGAGCATGCATAGCAACGATTGGACATGGTTGCGAGTTATGGAATCGCCGATCAAAGCCCATGCTTTGTTCCTCATCATCACAAGAAATCTCTCTGGATTGAATCTTGGAAGCTTGCAATCCCGTGGACTCCACGTCCAGTACAGATACTCTCGATCTGGCCGTCCATTCCTCAAACAATTCTGATGGTCTTCAATGAAACGGCAGCTCTCGTTGTTGTATAGAGGGCCAGACGGGTTTGGTATCCAATCACCGGTAAAAAGATCACAGCTCTCTGCGTTAACTATGGCAGAAACAAATTTCAACTCAAAATCAGAAACAAAAGAAGAATTTCTGAAGGGGGAGGAAACGAAGTGGTGAACTGCACATATCGTGAACGTAGTAAGCTTTCCTGATCTAACGTTGAAATGAAGAGTTCATTCTAATCAGCTGGCTGATCCACAGTCTAAACATCTAACTACTCAAATCACCAACCAAGATCCAGACTACCAACGCTGTAATTGAAAGGATAAAGCACAACAGAATGTGAAGCAGTTTCGAAGCTTTATTACCTTCACTCTGCTTATGGTAGTCAATGGGCGGAGCGGTAGAAATTTGTGGCGGGGAAAAAGGGACGGTCTTCTCGAGAAAATCGATCTCTAAGATCGGAGAGATCTCCTTGGAGTTGAAGAAGAAATGAACAGCAATAGCCAGTAAAAGAACAGAAGCCACGACCTCCAAAAGCAGCAAGCGCCTCTGCTTGGGAGGCCAGCAAAGCTTCCAGCTGAGCTTCATCTTCCTCCTCCCTGCTTCTGCTAGATCTGTAAGTTATTCGACAGCTAAATCGGTCATGTGTACTCCCAAATCATGAATCGAAGAACAAGGATAACAAAATATGGCTTCTGAATCTTGAGTAAATGGTTCAAGTCAATGAAGGTGAGATTTTGGGGGATAAGAAAAGTAATATCTTGCACTGACCCGGAGGTCTAAAAAACAAGGACGACAACGGGTGGAACGAAGAGCTGGGCATCGTCCAAAAAGATTATTAAGCCATTTAAATAATAATTTGCGGGTCATACTTTAACCCATCGGTAAGTCTGTCCATCCGAGAGGTAGATACCTCGAGTGTGTCGGTCACAGCCTCCTCCTTTATCGATATTTAGAAGTGGGCATCGGAGATCTATAAGTTATAAGGCGCGCCGTAAGTGGACCGGTGAGTGGAGGGGGAGACGGGGGTTGATGGGCAAGTGGGTGAGGTAGCTCTCTGTGTCCCCTCGCCCTCCATGCTACGCGAGGATCGCCGTCTTTGACCTTTTTCTCGCTTCCACCCTCCTCTTTTCCCCCAACTTCACTCTCAATCAATTCTTATTTTTTCCCTTTCGGTTTTTATTGGGTTTTGAAGATGAATTGCGTCCTCCGCGATTCCCGTTTTGGTCTTCGCTCTTTCGCATACAGCCTCCGCTTAGCCAACTTAATTCCAAATCCAACTTTCTTCTCCTGAAAAGTGAAAACCAACTCATCTTCACCCAGTGAAACGCTGAAATCGCATGTCTAGTGTTTCTTTCTGGATGTAGAGTTTTAATTCCTTCGCACAATCGGAGTAGAGTTCCGGAACTTTACTCTTCGGCTCGTCGGTAACCGAGGGGGCTGACAAAATGGAGGCCGCAGTTTCACACGACTTAGTTCTTCCTCGTCTTCTCCGGTATCAACTCGTTTTTACAGTTGAATCTTTTTAATGTTATTGAAATTAAAAAAAAAACAATTTTATGAGATTATGTAGTTTTTTTGTAGGCTTGAAATCATGTGTATGCTTTTCATGAACCGACACTACAAAAGGGTTCTTTCTACCTCAGCAAACCAAAAACTAGGCTCTGCTGGTGAAAGCTACAGAAACTCAGTGTTTATTCCGCCCAACTGAAAGCAAATCTGGATCTGAGACATGGCTACACATTCTTCTTCTTCCCTGGCTCAGCCGGCTCATACCCGTCGGCGACGGCAACGGTGATTGCCTGTCTCGATCCATCTTCGTCTTTGCACTCTGACTTCTTAGAGGAAATCGTGTTGGTTGTCGATAAGATTTTAGCGAAACTGTGTCAGCCATCCCTGCATGCGATCAAAATAGAAGCATGCGCTTTTAAGGAGGACGTTAAGTTATCGACAAAGGAACGACTGAGAGAGGTGAAACTAACCTGCTCCTTTTCTGATCCTCCTCGTGTCTAGACCATCCTTAAGCGTTGGAATCTTCCGGAGCGGAGCCTCTGAATACACTGATCTGACATCCGAAAACATAGACCTGGTGTCGCTTGCAGCCGCCAATGGATCTTCGATCACAGAAGCGTTCTCATCCATGTAAGTCGATGCGCAGTCGTCTTTATTATTTGAGACTGCGTCACTGGCTGACTCCACGCTCTTGTCCTTGCCGGCGTAAATTTTCTCTTTTTCTAGAAGCCTATAAGCAAACATTTGGAATGGAATTTGTGATACTGAGCAGGCCCCGTGGGGGGAAAAATTCTTCAAAAACATGGCCTCGATGTCGCAGTAATCGACGGTGCGCATATGCAACTCCGGCTGACTGTGTTCTTGTTTCATGGCAAGATATTTCTTGACGTATCTGAGAATTCTAGAGATGGAAGTGAACGTGGGTCTCTGAAATGGGTCGGTCTGCCAGCATCTTTTGGTCAAGCTTGCCAAGTACTTGGGGCAAGGGTGAGGAAACAGAGGCCTCTCCCCTGCTCTTATATTGTGGCTCATCTTCTCTCCCTGCAAATGGCTGTCTTCAAATGGAACTTTCCCAGTCAGCAGCTCGAAGCAGATCATTCCAAAGCTGTACACATCTGCCTTCTCAGTCCGCTTGCGAGAAGAAGCACTCCCAGGTTGCTCCTGCTCCGCAAGAACTTCCGGGGCGTACCAGATGAAAGGGTCGGTGTCGTTTTGGTTGGAAGAGCTTCGGGTGGAAGAATTCTTGATGGAAGTCAGACCAAAACCTGAAATCTTGGTTTGAAAGTAACCCTCGGAGGAGCTCCTTGGTTTCATCAGGACGCTAGAAGGGTTCAAATCTCCATGGTAGATGTTCTTGGAGTGTAGGTATTCCATGCCTCGGGCGATCTGGAGCATGAGATCAACAATGACGGGGAGCGGGAACAGAATCCGCCTTCTGGGGCCATAGTTCTCCTTCATGTAAGACCTGAGATCCTTGTTCATCAACTCCATCACAAGAAAGCACTCTTTCTTGTCTTCTTCGTAGAAGCCGCACAGGTACTTCAAGATGTTGGGATGTGAGAGCGACAAGAGAAGGGAGATTTCAGAGCAGACGGGCTCAATGTCACCGAAGAAGTGTCTAAGAGCAAAGCTTTCACCCAGCCACTGAATTTCCTTGAACTGGCTTCCTCCTCCCAATCTTCGCTTCACTTGGTAATCCTTGGATCCTACTAAAACTGAACCTGGGAGGAGCTTCTCGTCGCATGCTTCTGATCTTTGCAGTTTCTTCAGCAGCGATTCTCCCAGCTGCCGCTCGCTCTTTGATATGGCAGACCCGGATCTGGTCTTCTCCTCAAGCTCTTCCATGAGCTGCCACCTGTCTTGTCTCCAAGCGGTCTCTAGCCTGGCGCAGATGTCTCGAGGAACCAAGTATTGTTTCCCAAATCTCCACTGGAAAAGCTTGGGGTCATTCCACTCACTATGGTACTTTCTTGATATTACAAGTTGCCTCTTTTGCATCTCCTCTTGGTCGAGCCCTGAAATCTCTCCCGCGCTCTCGATTGCCTCGATGATGGCTGGGAAGTAGCAGAGCAAGTTATGAACGTGGTAGTCGATGCAATCGTTGTTGAAGTGGAGGACGACCAGTTTGCCCCACCAATCCTTGGAATCGATGCAGTACCTGACGTAAAGCTCGGCCTCTTTAAAGACCCCGTGGAGCTCCTTCAATGGCTGCTCAAGTGCTTTCCATTTGGTGTTCCTCTCTTCTAGCTTGAGATTGTTCCTGATCTCCTCGGCTATGGTGTCGAAGGCCAGGCTGAAAATGTCATTAACCAAGCAGCACTGTCGCTGATTGAACTGAATATCATCCTGCAGCACCATCAGAGCCTTGATGCTTCCCAAAACCTCTCCAATGCGCCGGAATTGTTCCATTCAAGCATCAGAGAGGATTTGTATTTATGAAAACCGACTCTCTCCTCTGCAGAATGAAAAGAACTCATTTAGCTAATTCCTCTGCAATTAATCATGATTCATTTTTAGCATTCCCAGACTACGCACCCGTAAGCAGACGAATATTGAGAAATGGCTTATTAATCTGCATCTAAGGTTGATCAAATGCGTGGGGACTTACCTGGAGCTATTTAGAATCACAAATTCCAAAAGAGCATTCAGAAACCCAGATGAAGCCGGAGCATTTCCTGTCGTACAAAATCGCGCAGAAACAGAGCCCGTCAACGCCCGATCCTTAATCCACGGGAAAAATAATTTACACGACAAAAGGCGTACGAAACAAAAACTAAACGGCGATCATCTGGAAGAACCGGAGATTGGGAGGAGGGTTTTGTCAAAATCAAGGAGGAGGAGAAGATTGATTGATTAGCGGGTCGCAAGTTTTCAATGGAGGCATGGCCGTTGAAAGCCACCCGCTTCCCACGCTCCCTAATTATAAAATCCCAGTTAATTAACGAGTTAAAAAGGGTTTAACAGTTGTGTTTCAGGTGTCGGGGCGGCCAAAACGATGCGCTGGCGGTGGTTCAAGGATCAACGCTAGTGCCAAGTCAGATGAGTTGTGAAGGATGGACGAGGTTAATCAGCTTCTTCAACGTCCATCATTATTCATCTCCCGTTACAAGTGGTGCATGGTCTATATGCTCTGTCCTCATCCTTCAAAACGTGGTTTGTATCGTGGTCATTCACATCCGCTCAATGTGGTTCAAATCATTACGTAGGCATCCCTGGTTTCGGGTAAATCAAGTGAAGCCATTGAATTTCTTCAGCCCATGCATAGCTTTCAGTGCAGCTCTGAGTACCACAACTTCCATTGGAAAACACCTTCCCATTCCCCGTATCCAAAACGTCTCCTTTCACCGCATTAATGCATGCATGCATGCGATGCATTTACGCACTCTCTCCTTCATTAATTGTCAATCCATCACCAACTGCCTACGACGTAACTCCCTCTCTTCCCTCGGCGCCGCCTATATAAAGGACCATCTTATGCTTCTTTCCACACCTCTCTCGGTGATCGACTGGCTAGGGTATCAGCGATGAGCGCCGGAAGTAGCTTCGGAAACCTTTCCTACTTTGGGCCGAATGGCAACCATCAAGTGAGCAACCGCTGCTGCGGCTTCCAGATGCCATTGCACTACCCGAGGTACAAGAAAAACGACTACGAAGCGATGCCTGAATGGAAACTCGACTGTCTCTTCAAAGAATATGGCCTTCCCATCACCGGAGATGTCGCCCATAAGAGAAACTTCGCCATCGGAACTTTCCTTTGGCCATCTCAGTATTAACTGAACCCACCATCTTCTACTCCCCGCTTTGTGTTCTCAAGCTCAGCTTGAAACTGTTGTGTGTATGACAATGTAACTTAAGTAATAGCATAGTTTATGTTCGTTTGAGGTTGTCGTGTGCTCCAAAGCTTGTACCACTGTGATTCTGTATGCTGGTTAAGATGAAATAAGTCTCCTTTCTACCAAGCGTAATCAAGTTTGTATGTTTCATCTCAGAGGCTTCCTAGATTCATGCCACAAGAACCCCTCAAATGTGTAATAATCTCCTGTTCGGATGGTTGTTAGTTCACGTCAGTAAAATCATAGGATAACACAGCTGACGTTGAAGACATAGAGTTGAATAACCAGTCAATAAAGCGTTCTTATTAGCAAAATTGTGACATCCGAATGACCTTTGTCGTTGGAAATTATGTGGAGCAGCCACGATGGTGGTCCATGGAATCCTCAAGAACACGAAGGAGATGATGGTGCATCACTAGTGAAGTTGCGTAGCCTCAGATGTTGTGGTTATATGGAGTGGAGGCTTAGTCAGGAATGACAGGGATGAAGCATGGTCATCACAGGTAGAAAGACTAGGGTTTCAGAGGTGGGGTTGGACATTAAATACGAAAACTACAACTGACCTCTCATTCACGGCATCCACGAAGACAAGTAAATGGCGTACTTCGTTGGTGACGCAAATTCAATCAATGCAACACTTGGGCTTCAAGTGGCAAATCTCAAAGACATGCTCTTGGATTTCCTTTGTTGTTTGCACCCAAGAGCTTGAAATAATAGAAAAGTACAGCATGTTTACTGGGATTAAATCTCAATTCGACTCACCAAAATAGGATGCTTGGATCCACTCGTAACATGGTCCTCTAGTAAAACCAACACCTTTTCGCTGGCAACTCTCGTAAATAGTTTTCGTGAGAAGAGGATTTTCGGTCAAGTGATCAAACCGGAAAAAGATTGAAAGCTATAGTAGTGATCAAAACTGCCTCGACCTAGTGTTTGATACAGCGTGTGTAAAATGTTTAGCATCTTTTATCAGATGAATTTCTAGCAAAAGGCTGACTAAAACCGCTCTTTCTTCGCATGGAGAGTGAAGCCAACATGGAAACGCCGGAAGCCAGAAATCCGTTGTTCCCACACAATGCCGATCCCGTCCCTAATCTCCCTTCTTTATCAGTGGTGTAGTAGAGTACGTGATTTTAAAACTTGGAAATACGTGATTATAATTGCCTATTGGACCTTAGGATCGGGATGGGCTACCTAAAAGCTTTATGGGCCATTGGGATCCCGGAACCATTGTGGAAGCTTGCCATGTCCCAAGCCGAGGCCACAATGAATTCAGAGTTGGCTCTTCAGCGCTGCTAGGATTGCTGTTGCGATGAAGATGGGATGCAGGGGAGGGAAGAGATGAGACAAGGGGTGGGCGTGTAGGGTTAGGCATGGCATTAAATGTCAGGGTAAGCAAATGTAAAAGCCAAGGCAAGTAGGCCCTGCCTTTGAAATCTCCCAAAGATCTCAAACCCCATTCCCTCACGTCCTCTCCTCTGTCCTATGCTCCACTGAGAGTGACACTTCCACGTCCCTACTTGCCTGCCCTTCCCCCTACACCCTGCCTCTTCGCCTCAATCATTACGCGGCTCCACTAGAGCCCCACCCTTTCCCGATCCCGGCGCAGAACTTCCAAAGCTGGTTCCGCAGAGGGCAGAGCCCGACGACAGTTGCAGAGACACAGGTATGGGTGAGCTGGTTTGGAAGGAGGGGGACCAAACCCCCCATTTGCACTCTACAAACGAGGATCTATCCATGGAGGCCACTGGAGAGCCATGGAATCATCACCCATATTTGTCTCTTCTGAACACCACCACCCTCCCCGGTACAGAAGAGCCATGGCATATTGGCAGCGCAGCCCCTCGGCCACGACACCAACACCATTTTGACGTTTCTTAATTGCCTAGAAACCGTTGAAAAGTTTCAGACTCAATAATTGAGATTATCATCCCTTCAGCTAACTGATCTAGCTGCTGCAAATTCCTGTCTTGTTCTAGGAGATTGAGTGTTTTGAATTGGTCCTATGTTAGGCAATGCAAAATAGAAAAAAGCTTCAATCTTTCATCTCAATCAGCTCTGTTTGAGTGAAAAATGGACTTAAATCTGGAGCAGTTAATAGGAACATTTGATTCCCAGTAGTTTGTTCAATTTAAAAATAGATATTCGCACTAACTTTACCTTTCCTGTAAAAAAACGAATATTTTTTTATGAGTACGATGTAAATAGTTCCGACTACCAAATCTGGATGGAACCATTTCCAGTAAATGGAGATGGAGATGGAGATGACTACTATTATCTCATACAAATACAAGCATCGCCTTACACAAATGGGGAAAAATAATCACGATGAAATAACAAAAACCCAGATTCAGTGTCGCCTTCAACACAAAATTTGCCGTAAAAATCGGCATCACATGAAGAGGACACTGCATTTGAGTTTCAAACTCACAATGCCATTAGAGGATCCAGCCTAAATATGTCACCGATGTCTTGGAAATGATCGTCTATTTGCCACTTAGAAAACCCAAATTCGAAATCCGCTTCTGCCCTCAAAAAGTCCCTGTAATCGTCTCCGAAAATGGGCTCTGCCGGTGGACTCGTCTCCTCGAACACGATTGGAATGGGGAAGTCGAAATTAAATATGTCGCTGGGAATGAAAGACTCAAACTTGACACAGCTGGTGTAATTGCTTTCTTCAACAATGGCAGAGGATGCGGGGCTTTTTGAATCCGCCTCCTCGTTTGAAGGCGAAGGACATCGGAGAACAGAAGTCGGAGAACAAATGTTGTTACTACTTGATTCGTCGCCGGATTGGTAGTCGGAGGTCGACAGACCAGGCTCGCCGGCAACCGATGACTGGGGAGGTTGAACAGCGAAGTTAGTTAAGGCATCGGGTCCCCGTAGCTTAATAGCGGCGCTGTCGTAAACCATGGCTGCTTCTTCGGCAGTGTCGTAAGTACCTAACCAGAGCCGCACCCGTCGCAGAGGATCTCTGATTTCAGCGGCCCACTTTCCCCAAGGCCTCTGCCTGACTCCTCGGAACTTCTTAACCCCCGCCACCTTCAGCGGCCCGAGGTTCACCGCCGGAACTCTAGTTCTATCGACGGAGGTCTTCCGGCAGGTTTTGGCTCCTCTGCTCTGCCTCCACATGACGTTTCTTTCGCTGGAATTAGCCGACTCCATCGCAATCTCATTTACAAACTTTTTCACCCTTCGACGAGGGAACGCTACTTCTTCATCGTCACCGGAGGAGTCGGTCGCGTCGGCATCGGTCACTGTTATCCGTACCAGTTTAGGGCCAGTTTCTGAGGGGGAATCAAGCTTAACGCGGTTGCGATGCTCGGTGAAGTTGACTGAAGACACAAAACTACAATCCATGGTGGCGAAGGATTCAGATTTAGAGCGCCAGCATTGGAAGCGCGGCGACAGTGGGGGAGGCAGTGGAGAGTAGAAGAAGGACAAAGATTGGTCAAACGAAGGAGGAGACTGGTGGGGATAAAGAGGATAAAAAAAGCAAGCAAGGAGCGGCGTTAAAGAGAAGCTTCAATTGGAGACGCGAACTTGTCGAGGAAAGAGAGGAAACCCCAGAAGCAGCAGCAAGAGAAAGAAGAAGGAAGAGAGAGAAGAAAGGGGTGAAAGAGCGGAGGAGAGAGCCGAAGCAGAGATAAGAGAAAAAGAAAAGACAGAGGATGAGCAAATGGCCGAGTGGTTTATAGGAGAAGAGCAGACGTCTAATTTGCAAAGGAATCAGAAATAGATACGAAGGTGACGAAGCGCCGCGTAAAGTAGACCCCAGGATGAGGCCACGTGGCATGGTCAAACAGCAGTGGATGGAGGTCAAACTGGCTAAAGTGGGGAGAGAGAGAGAGAGAGAGCTAGAGAGTAACGTGGGAGGCAACCTCGGAGAAGGGGAATTAAGTAAAAATGGTGTTCTACCCCATGCCTCAGCCTGTACTTGTTTAATCTCTTCCTCAACTCTTAATTATAGGCCTCCAGGTTGTATGCTCTTCCGCCATGGTTGGGACTTGGAGAGGGCTCCAAGCTCGACAACCCAAACATGTCTTAGTATCAACCAAACCTCAACTCGTTCTTCAGCTTCCTCATACACTGTCTAAAAAGTTAGAACTTGCTCATTAAAAAACACAACATCGGAGTCTTCAAAATGAAGAAATTGTATGAGTGTCTCGATATGCGAAGATAGTAAATGACAGGCCCGGGCCGGCCAACAACTCACCGTATGAACAGCCGCAACCGGCGCCACTCTCGATTTCCGGGTTCAAGTTTGAAGTTTGAACCACCCCATTGACATGACGACGACCTCTAGAGGGATCATCTCTCTTTCTGCTTCCACTGCCTGCTTCGGTCGCAACTCCACGTGATTTTCTCAAGATCTGTTTATATCTGTACGGCTTACTATTCATTTACGTGTTTCGTTACAATGTACGGTATTTTAAATCAACCAGTCCCAGACGGGGAGGCTCCAGCCAAACCAGAGTCTGTTCGAGGATATGAGTTTGGAATGAATGTGAATTAGTGGGAATCATAAATGGCTTAGTTGAGACCTTTCTTCTCCACCCAAGCTTAAATCAACAAGAATTCATTGTTGCCTTCGAATGCAAGCCATAGAGCATGTCTCTGCGCCAATGAATAATTGCGCTATCTCTTTCTGCCGCTCATCCATGTTCTTTCCCAGCATTAACTGCGCGCATTTATCTGTTAACTTCAAATGCAAGCCACCTGAGTTAAATCCTGGTGCTAAACAATTAATGTCCTTCGCCATCCATCCTTTTACATTCTTCAAAAAGCAGCCCGGACACGGTGGAGACAAGGCGGAGTGCACCTGCACCACCCACTCGACCCCCATTTCGAGTTAGTGGAGACATTAGCAAATGATGGAGGAATGATTGGAGCTATTATCGCATCACACAGTTCAAAAGCAGCGGAAAAATGTCACAATAACTAGGATTTAAAATTAAGCAAGGCAGCTCGTTTCATGTGGAGACCGGATTAGACTGTGGGACATGGTGTTAGCTAGTAGCAAATGTGTGAGTGGGGGTTAGCTTGGAATGGCCTTTCCTGTCTCAGTAGAGACAAGCCCTCAAATGCATGGGTGGGTGTAGATTAATATTAAAGAAATGGATTAGGAGAAGCTGATTTTCTGGAACAGGTTCCTTTTCCAGTTTCCAACTCGTGAGCACGACCTCTTTGCCGGGCCCTCTCTTATGCAGATAGTCTTCCTCTTCCATGACCCATTTTTTACATCTCATTTAATACGCATCCCAGATGCAGCGCTGTTAGACATGCAAGCCAGTGGCCCAAGAGAGAGCTCCCCACTTTAAAAACAAACGTGTGCAGGGAGTTGATGGTTGATGAGCCCTTGCTATCCGGATCATCAAACGCGTCACTTGCCTTGTGTTCGCTACACACTGGCTTCAAAATGGTTAACTGAGACAGAATCAGCTTGGTCAAAAAATCGTCCCTTGATTTCCCCCATTATGTCTTCAAAATAGTCAACTGAGACCGAATCAGCTTTGTTTTCGCTCGAGGAGGTGCCTAGTGGGTACGTTTTGGTGGGCTGTAAAGAAAAAACGATGTTGGGGAAGAACTCAAATTGATTACGGCTGCATTTTCAAATACAGAAAGCAAGCACTTTTTGGAAGATTGAGAGAACACCGGGCCTGCAAATGAAAGCTTTAAAGAATGTTAAAAGAGAGAGGGTGGACTGTTTTGTTAGCCCTGCCACCAGTGTCCCCCTCGGCCCACTGTCGGCGATTTAACACGTTGTGGGTGGGTGTGTCTGCACCATCTTCAAATTCCCGCACTCATTACTCATTGCTCACACCGAATTAATCCCAACCCTCTTGCAGTGAAAGTTTACTTTCTTTCTGGGTTTGGATCTCCTTGGTTGGGTGCAGCCTGACAAGCCATATCAGATACAGTTGAAGTGGAGCTTATTAGATTTCTTTCACTAAATGCTCTAGATTGACACAGAAGGACTATACCAGAAGATAGGAGAAGTGGTTTCAATAGATCAAAGCTAGCTAAAAACAAGTGCAACAGATTTATATTCTTCCAGTCTAGTTAACTGGCCAAGAGTTAAAACTTCAATGCCAATGATCGACAACACATACAACGTATTCTCTGAGGTCGGCCATCTCGCCCCAAAAAAACAATCTTTTGCTCTAAAACCAGCAGAATAAACTACCAGACTCTGATAATTCTTGGGAGCCAACAGTAAGTCTCGAAATTGGCAGATGATAGCCGACGGTGTTCGTGATATCTAAAAGTCTTTTTGACCATTTTGGAATTGAGATTACAATGAAACTCTAATCTACAATGCTTCAGCTTTCAGACAAGAATCCCAGCAGACAGTGTCCAGGCACTAACTTAAATCAACAAACCACATCAATATCCACCACAGCACAACAATGACGGCTCGCTAAGACGTTGAAGGTTCTGCAGGCACGGAAGGCGAGGCACTTTCGTTGTTGAAGTGCCGCACATTTTCAATCATCTTCACTACATCCGCCATTTTCGGTCTCTGATCGGGCATCCTCCCAACACATGACAGTGCTATCTGCAACATCTCGACCATCTCCTCCTCGATGTTCGGAAACTTCATTAGCTCCACGTCGAACACTTCGGCCGTCCACTCCTCTCTCACAACTGAATGAACCCATCGCACTAGGTGAACAATCTCATCTCCTCCAGTTGTATGAATAGGAGATTTCCCCGTGAGTAGCTCTAGAAGCACTACCCCAAAGCTGAAAACGTCCGAGGATTGCATTGCTTTTCTAGTGTCCGTCACTTCAGGGGCCCGGTAGCCGGCAGCACGGGATATCGGAGGGGGAAGTGAGGTCGTTAAAATTGCCAGTCCGAGATCGGAAACACTTCCGAATTGCCTAGAATTTAGAAAGATGTTCGAAGACTTGACGTTGCCATGCACGAGCTTCCCTCCATTCTCTTTGTGAATCTGAGATATGCCTCGTGCAGCACCGACGGCTATCTGCAGCCGAGAATTCCAGTCCAAAGGGATCGTATCTTCCCCTCTCTTACCTGGATAACACAAGTATTTCAACGATTGATCTAAACTAGTTCACATCAAGAGAACAAGACGTAAAATTCTACGACGAGAGCTTAGCGAGTGGACGAACCGTGCAGCATTGCATAGACACTGCCTTGATGGTAATATTCGTAGACCATGAGCTTCTCATCCTTGGAGTAATAATAAGCCTTGAGCTCAACCACATTCTCGTGCCTTATGCTGCCCACGATCTCCATCTGCTGTTCGAACTCTCGTTTTCCCACACTTACTTCCTTCAATCTCTTCACCACGACCCTGGTTGCGTCCTCCAGAATGGCCCTGTAAGCAGTCCCGAAAGTCCCCTTTCCCAGAATCTCTGCCGAAGCTCTTAGCAAATCTTCCAAGTCAAATGCGTAGCTAAACCCCTCGAAAAACACCAGCCTGTTATTCGCATCTTGGCTCCTCGCTATCATCTTTTCCGGTGACATATCTCCTTTCTGCGAATTCCCGGCGAACTCGTCTCTCTTTTTCCTTCTGGAGCAGCAAACAAGTATCAGAAATCCAAATGCTAAAACCCCCAGAAGAGCTCCAGCGACTACAATTGCCAGCAATGCCTTTTCGCCGAGCTTCCCGCTGCTGTTCCGTTGTTTCTCGTACGGTTCGGAAGGAAGCGGAGAAAGTGGCGGAAGATCCGGCGCAAAACTTCGAAAAGAGATGTTATTTCCGACGAACACTGACCTGGGGAACCTATGGAGTGATTGAGGAACTTCACCCATCATATGATTGTTAGACAAATCAAGCGTTCGTAATCTGAGCGAATCGAGGTCGGGGATCTCTCCAGAAAATGAGTTGTTTGCGAGATTCAAACCATTGAGCTGCGTCAAGTTAGAGAGCGAAGAGGGAATGGTTCCATTGAAGCCATTATTTGACAGATTAATGAATGTGAGGTTCCTCCAGACAGAGAAATCAGACGGCAACGGGCCGGAGAAGTTATTGAATTGAAGATAAAGAAAGGACAAGTTTCTGAGATTAGAAAAATCAGAAGGGAAGCCTCCAGTAATATCATTAGATCTGAGACTCAAAGTTTGTAAAGCCGAGAGTCGACTAAGAGTGTTGGCTGGAATAGGACCGTTAAAGCCAACGCCCGGCAAACGGACGGCAATGACGCGCGCATTGTCCTTGCTGCAAGTTATACCAGTCCAGTGGTTGCAAACCGGAAAGCTGTCGTTCCAATTGAGGTAACGAGAGTGATGGAGATTGGCCATGAACTCAAGCAAAGCTTGCTTATCTTCAACTGGGTCGGCATAACTCAGCGAAAACATCAAACCCAGAAAGAAAACCACAGTGAAATCCATGGCCCCTTCGCGACCTTCTTCAGGGCAAGAAGCGATATTTCAAGCAGAGAACGCGATGTTTCTGCAAGGTCTGGTTCCCCGCTCCACTGTGTAGCTGCTGAGAACGAAGATAGGAAAATAAGAGAACGATTATAGAAAATCGAACTCCAAGAAACTTGTCGAAAAATGTAAAGGTTGGCAGGATTTGAATCAGAGTACTTAGTCAAAAAGAAATTATTTTAAAGGCAGAAAAGTGGTGAGCTATACTAGGAATCCAGCTGCTTTTCGTTGTCTGATCTGTAAATTCTTGGCTCACGAGAACGGAACCCAGAAATGAAGCCAACATAGAGAATCGAGCTAAAGAAAAATGAGGAGTTTCTGAACTCACCAGCGTTAGATCTGAACAGCCACCGTTACCCGGTGGAGAACGAAAGCCCTGAAAATCTCCAGTCGCTAGGCAAAGGGAACAAATAAACCGCAAACCAAAATTCAGGACCACAAATTTGAAATGAAATGGAAATGCTGGCAGAGAACAGTAATTTATTCGAGAGATAAAGATAAAAGTGCTAGAACCATGTAAAAGAGACGTACTTTTGTATTGATTGCTCTGAACAGATTGCGCTATCAAATTCAAATAAGCACCAACCAACAGTAGCAGCACTAACAAAGTAGAAAGAAATGAGCAAAGCTATGATCTTTTTGCAGACTCCCACTGTCGAAAAGCAGAGCAGGATTTGACCACGAAGCAGGAAGAAGAAGAAGAAGAAGAAGAAGAAGAAGAAGAAGAAGAAGAAGAGCTCCGTCCAACGGCTAGGATGGTCTTCAAGTTTCAACACCGTAACTGAAAACGAGGAGAAATGGGTGACTGGTTAAACCAAGAGGAGTAATTATTACACGGTAACCGGCGGTTGCAGAGAAGAAGGGTGGAATTCATAAAGATTGGACGGAAAATGGGAGTGCGTTTCAATTGGTTGGAAGTTCTGGAGACCCCACCCGCCCACCGGTGTAATGACGGTCGATTTGATTTCATAAAAGCGAAATGGTAGGACCGGATCTGACCGTCCGATAGATAGAGGATAAGAAACGAGCTGTAGGCCTTTCATCTGGGACGATGACAGATCATACGCCCATCATTCATCGCGTTATTCCCTTCTATTCCTACCACATCACCGGCTGATGATGGAGAATGGAGAATGGAGATCAGATACCTCTGTTGGAAGTAAAAAAAAAGCTTACTTTCATAAAGATGGCGAGCCTGGAATTATGCGCATGTCTGCATGGAGATAATGCAGTTGCCCGGCCCGCCTCTCTCCAACCTCCGATGTCACCTGCCCTCTCCGTCTTCTTCGCCTTGCAATATTGGTTGATCATTGACTCGCTAAGTTGGTTGTTTACTGTTGTTCTTTTAAAAGAGTTTCCATATTTTCATATTTTCTCGTTTATCTTTTATCGATTAGCATTAACTGGTGTATACAAAGGTTGAAGCCGCTGTTATCAAAGCGAATAGAGTTTGAGTTTGCAATTTTGTGGGAAAAAAGGAGACTTTTCCACCTGTTCAGCGGCTCTGTTTTCTTCAGAATAGAAGAAAAGCCTCTGCCTTCCTCCGACTAGCGACTGCCCAAGGAGAAGAATGTCAGCTGGACTCGTAGCCTGCTTCGTCGTTCGAACATCCTCTTATCATCTCTGCTTCGCTGATCGCCCTTCTATCTGGCCGTGAACTCGAAGCAGAATTCGCTGACACCACAATATGCTCTGCTCCGTTTCGCCAGCCTCCGCGAACCCAACAGAGACCGTCCACAGAGAAGCTGAATTCCAAGAATAACTGGGAAAAAGAAAGTCTTTCCCAAGAAGAACGTTTATTCGCTAAAAAGATAAGTCCTCTAAAATAGCTTAAAACGGACCCAAGAATTCCGAGAATGTTCATCTTTTGATGATACACAACGGTGACAAACACTCTAGCAAAGTTTGGTACGAAAGATTTAGCAAGGAAGAAGATACCCGAAATGAAAATTGGAAAACAGAAGAACACAAGCCAGAAAGGACAAATTAAAAGTTCTCAATCAGTTCAGATGCATAAGGCCTCGCCGGTTCTGTATCTTGTTGACCTTGTGCAGCCCAGGAACTAGAGCTACAGCCTTTACAATGCAGCAGCCCAACACAGGCTTGAGCGCTTATCAAATGTTCCTGCTGTGATGGGCTTCTTTTGCCTACAACTTAACTTCAGCGTGTGTTATAACTCCACCGGCGGCCATGGAAGCACAACTATAGCTGCTGTCTAGCTCACGTAAAAACTCACCAAATCTCGTTTCGAAGACATCAAAGTTTCCCACCAATTACTGCATTTATAGGTAGGTCAACCAGAATAAATTTCCATTTTTTATCATTTTAAAGTTTATTAATTTACTTTTGACAAAAACCCTAGTTCCATGACCTCCTCATCAAACCCATTATGACTTGTCAAAACATTTATGCTTCGATTGTGAATTTGTTCAAGTTTGAGCCAATGTATGTATAGATTGAATGTGGAGTGGACATGGGTTGAAAAGGTGAAGACGGAAAATTAGTGATCCAAGAGAAGAAAATGGAGAAAGGGGACAAAGAAAAGATAAGAAGAGACAGTGCATGTGGAAGAGATAAGTATTATTATGAAAAAAAAGATTCTGAAAACAATCACAAAAAGATCAAAAGCAGCAGCTGAGTCGAGTCCTGTCCAGAGTCCAGTGTGTGTGGAAGCAAAATGTCATTTCCTCCTTGAACAACAAATATAATAATCAAAAGGAATTAAATTATTGACCGCACGGGCATAACTCAATTAGTTTAAAAATATTATATTTATATTCAGAGCTACGGTTCAAAATCTGTGCTGAAATTGATTCTTATAGTGTCAATTAAATTTTTTTTACTGAATTACTGTGATTAACCTATTAGTATCACGTACTCTTAGGCCAAGATGTGAGAGCTTTAGGTAGAGGGATTTCAAAAGGAATGAAACCCTCCTCTGTAGTCGCTACTGTGTTTTCTCACAATGGCATCGGTACTTGTCGCCCTGCTGACCATTCTTCTGTCTTTATTCGTCACCTATCCGGCTGTGATTTGAACTCCCATCCTCTCGCTCTCTCCCCGTTCTTCGTGGGAGCTTCTTTCTTCGTCTCTATGCTCATTTGGAGCATTGTTTCGATCATCGTAACCGAGGATCAAAGCGTAACCATGACGCTACTGGGCTGCACCCATTTCTCATCCGATCAGATACGTCCAATCTGCCAGAGATAGTGAAATGAAAGAAATGGTGGAGATTATTCACTTTTGGTGATGGCTGATGTTGTATGATTTACACAAGCTTAGCTAAATTCCAATGCTTAAAAGATCAACGCATGGTCCTCTCTGCATAATTTGTAGTGATATGGACCCCAGCATTCTCCACAATCATCACAAACCAACACCAAGTGGGGGCTGGGAGCAAGACAAGCCCTAGATAAAAAAAAATTCAGACGTCTAAATTGACTTTAATGACTTATTTTATCATTTCCATGGAAGCGTGACAAAATTGGGTAACATATTATATCATACATATCAGAGAAGGAAAGAAACGTTGAAGTGACGAGGAATGGAGGGGGAAGGGCAGTCACGGTTGGCTCGGCACTGTAGCAGCTCGAGCTTTTGCTCGAGTCGAGCCCGAGAGTGCAGCTCGCTCGAGTTGGCTCGTGGGCTCGAAAATACCGAGCCAACCGATCCGGCTCGAAAGCCAGCTCGAGAGCTGGCTCAGTTGGCTCGGACCACTTGTAGTGCGGTCGACACTTAGTATACACGCGGTCGACACTTAATGCATATGTAAATTTGGATGGCCGACCGCAAAATAANAAAGAAACGTTGAAGTGACGAGGAATGGAGGGGGAAGGGCAGTGAAGGCCGAAGGGATGCCATTTCTCCACTGTTAGACAGCTTTTTTGGTTGATAAGACACTGATGGAGTCTCTGGAGAAGACTGGGAATATGATCAGAAAAAGTTGCATTATATAATTCAGTTCCCACAGCCCTTGCTTCTCTTCTTCCAAAAGCATCCAAACCAGTGGTTACTACAAAACAACGCCACTCGACACGATAAGAATAATTTATAATTTATACACACATATGGATGAGGTTGCATATTGATTTATGGGTTGTGTTTTCTTTTCTCGAGTTCACTGGACAGTGCATGTCGTTATTTGTAGTAATAATCTTTCATCTACTGATTTTAAGTTGAAGACAATGTCCGTTTTTAGCACTCAAAATGGGAAGATTCTAATAAACTAGGGATCAAAATGCTGAGATAGCCAAATAATAAAACAGAATTGTAAAGAACTTGTAGATTGAGGTTAAACAGCTTAACTGTCACGGCCCAGATCCGAGAACGTGACAAAGACATGAAATAATTTGACCCCTAAAGCTCAAATGGTCTTATTTATGGCACCATAACGCCCAAATGGTTGCATGGTGATTTCATACTCATTAAAAATTATTCTTGCTGAATGCCATCTCGGAAATGCTTCTCTCTAATAACCATCGACTTCTCGAATGACCAGACTAGAGCCATCAGCCTGGGGCACTAAATCCAAACTACCCTTGGGTAAAAAATGTAATGATTTTGATGGATAAGGTAAAAATCTCAAACTTGGAGCACTGCTTCAATTTACTTGTCGGGTTTACCTAACTTGCTTATACTTGTTCGTATTTATGTTTAAAAAGAAAAGATTCGTTTTGTACTGAGTTTTCTTCAATACTGTTTGCTAGCAACTATTGCTGGCCAGTTGGTTGGTCCTCCGTTAGAGTGAATTTTCTACATCTATTTATGCTTCTGCGCTGATTATAACAGTAGTTTCCACAATTTTATTAGCAAAATATAATTATTTATTCGTAGTCTGAGTTGATAATGGCCATTGATGAGACGATTAAAGAAAGTGCATGTTCTTTTTGGAAAAGATGAATCCAGCATCTTGAGTTGCGATGATTTGTCCGCTGGTTCAGGCTGCTCTTCCTCAAGACATGAAGTGTTTGTTCATCACTGTTTCTGACAGTAAAAAGATAACACGGCCAAACAAACAGGTTCGGACTCAACGCCTTGTAGTTGAAATTTGGAGAAAGGTTTTGTGGTCTAGGGCGTAGGATGCTATCGTCGCGGCGGAGAATTCGCTCTCTTTTTATCAATTATTTTCGCTCCCATGACTGCCCAGAAAATTAAATTTATTCATTTCTGCCTCGGCGATTACCATCTTCTCATGCTATATAAACCCTCCACGCGGCCTGATGTTCCTGAGCTCAACCCCTATATTTTCCATGGCTCTCTCCCCCTCATAGTAATTGGAAGGAAGGTTAGAGGGAGAGATGGGAAAACAATTAAGTTTTGTTATCGTGCAGGAAGTGAGACGGATCTGGTGGGGATCGGCCTTAGATCTCTCGTAAATGTTAGTTATTTGGCAAGAAGAAGAAGAATGGTGAGAGAGCTTTCTCCAGTCCACTTAAAAGATGCGGTGGGATTCAATTAGCTGCCAACTCATTCATTCAAATGCTGAGTCTTTGAACGTTTTAGGCTCAGTACATGATTGAATGAAGTGGGAGACAAATTGAATCTTCAACTTCTTACACTTGGACTGAAGGGAGCTCCCTTTCGTTTTTTACTTTCTCATTCTCGATGATCCCACGTCTTCCGTTTTTTCGTTTTCTGTTTTAGTGGGTTCTCCATCTCTGATTCAATAAATGTTTCGGTTCGTTGTATTCAGTCGCTCCTTTTGGTAGATCTTGAGCTTTCTCAGGTTTAATTTCGATCGCTATCGATGATGATCTTCATAAGCCTCGTTAAAAACCCTAAGCTGAACGCAACTGTCAAATCATGGTTTTGATTCATTACTATCTTGTTCGCAGCATAAGCAGGAGTCTTAGGTTTCTTTTAGATCGTCGGACATCCATTCTACTAGGGAGTTCCGACCACAAAGTGGAAGTTCAAGCGGCAAGACGGTGGTGTAACAGGCAAGAAGACGAGGCGTCGGCTGAAATTGCGGTTTTCGATGGTGGTCGGGCAGACGCATGGGGAAGATGAAGCCTCCACATCCCTCTCTTGGGTCAAGTTCCGAGAAATGGCTTGCCAATATGTGACGTGGCAATCGTCTATTCGAATCTCTGCTATACCTACAGTACTTCACTGTTTAGGTTTTCGAGTTGAGAGAGGAAATGCCTATGAATCTGGCATCTTACGATGAGTTGAGAACAGCGCTTACAGCATCGGTTGCGTCAATGGTGTTCTTCTTCGTTTCTTTGCTACCAAACAGAAACTCCCAACCTTTTTTCCAGCGATCGCTGATATGCGACTTCGAACTTTGAAGCTCGTCCGTTGATGGCTGATTACCTTACTGTGATGAACTTAGCAGGTTGTGATTCATTACCATTGAAACACTAATTTAGTCATCACCCTCGATGTCAGAAAAATAATGCAAAGCATGGGAATACTGGTCAGCAATCGACAAACACCAAACATAGATTGTGATAGATGGTAATTGAATCATAAACTGAATCTCAAGGTCGGTTACTCCTTAACCCTAGAACATAAGATAGTTTGTATAAAAGAACGTAAATATGATCATTAGTGATGAGGACATCACGAAGAGCAAAGGAAAAGAATTAAATGTAACCGGAGCAAGCATGGACGGAAAGATGACAGAAGATCGAGCAAAGAAGTTCGGTGAAAAACTAAACATATATATCCAAGAACTTCTCAATTGTGACGGCGTTATTGTTCCCGACAATATCAAAGTTAAATGCATGACATGCATTCAAGTGCACATGGGACAAGATGACATTATTATAGATTAGCTATTATCTACTTATCATCTATGTTGCATGTCATATAAAAAGTAGGTGAAAAGTAGGTAGAAAAGTTGGTAAGAAAGTGGGTGAGAAAGTGGTTGATGTTGGAAGAAGAGAAATTAGGTGAGAAATGAGTCCTATAAATATGTACTAGATTTATCATTTGAGGGGAACTTGAGTTTTGTGAATCATATTGTGAGAGACTTCTCCTTTTCAACTTGTTGTTCGGTCTTTCATTGCAAGTCCAGCAACGTCGTTTCTGACTTATCAAACGGAATCCCTTCGTTTGTGGCGTCTTTCCTATCCAAGGTTCCTAGTCGCGTTATTGTTTCGGGTCTTAAGCTCTTTCTAAGCTAAGGTTCAAACGTCCGTCGACTTCGGGTCAAGGTTCCATTTCTATCTTTATTTTCTTTTATATTCCGCATTCGATCACTGATCAATCTATATCAGTTAAGATCATATCAATTAGCACACAGGTTAATAAAGCAGTCAATTTCAAAACATTGTGGAATACTCAAGATCCGACAACCTTAAACCGAAGATTCGTAGATCGGGTCAAGTTACTTGCAGTCTAAAGAATGTATTGAGTCAAATTCATACTCCTCAAATGGCACTCAATTCATTAGTCTTCGATTGAATAGTAGTTATATTCCGGATTTTTAACTCGAATGACATTCCCTTTTATTTTATACTATGCGCAAGAACAACGCAACCCAAGGATGAACATCTTGCATCATGGAACAAACACTGGTCGGGATGCCTTCATCCATATGTGCTTCGAGAAGCCCTTGCTCATTTCCTCCATGGATTGAAACCAATCTGTCCACCGTGTTGTTGTTTCCTTGGTAGTGTTCGGAATTATTGTCATTTGCAGCGCCGGCCATGGCCCAAGCCATTTGATCTTCACTACCTATGGAGGCTTCTTCATCCCCAGCCACCACTTGAGGTGCCCTTCCGGCCTCGTTCAAAGAGATCCATAGTATTAAACTCCACCCCGCAGATTGTACCAGCATTGGCGTGTTTGTTTTTGTTGAAGAAATTTCTCTTTAGATATAACTTCTCCACCGTTTCACTGTCTCCAAATCATTCCAAGTATTTGCTTCATTAACTAATCTGTAGCACCTGCATTACGTTGTTGAATTAAGTAGCTTTCTGTGCTTTTTATCAGGGTGCTATGCTGGACCCTTGTTCTTCTTCCAAACTCCACACTCGGTTCATCACTTTCAGGAGTTGTGTTGAGGTTTTAAGACCATAATTTTCTCCCTCTCTTGTGATCACCAATCCACTTTCTCTCTCTAGCATTCCTAATCCTAACCTCCATGTTTCTCTCCCATCCAAGCGTAGGCTAGAGAGATCCTCTCCTTGGGCGGGTTCCAGAATGGCCACCTGCAAATGGATTGCATGTATAAACCACAATGACAATGGTTACTGGATCTCAACTGATAAAAAGACAATCTTTGCTTTGTTCGTTTCGTCCAAGTCAGTTTCTTTAAATATAATTTAATGATAGAATCGACTGTCGAGACGAGCTTCGGCTCATACAGAGCCACATAAAATCTCCTTTTCTTTTCTTAGATGGCGATTTCTCATGAGGAATCAGGAGGAAACAACAAACAAAGATTTGAGCGTCTTGCAGAGTTTAGCTGGACCAACTTGTCTCGTCTTGTCGACTTGGGCTGAACTGCTATTTGGTAATTAATCGATTGCACACTAACCCGAATCACTGTTCACATCTTTAATCAAATAGACCAAAGAACACCCAGTTTCGGAGAGAGAGAGAGAGGTGTGATCTTACTTTAGGATGAGTTGAAATTATAATCACAAACACTAGAAAGAGATTTGGTGTTGGGATGATATTAATCCTGACATTGGGAATCGGTGGAAGAGATGTTGAGAAGACGCCCACCATATCGGTAATTGCATTATGAGATATTTTCCCGAGAAGTCATGATGAAAGTAGTTTTTTCTTTGTGCTTAATTAGGCAGATAGTTAGCATTCATTGCTTTATTTTGTTTAGAAGTCTATAAATGTATCTTTATTTTCTTCAATAAATCTATTCATTTTTGCCTTGTTTTAGCATTCCACCTGTGGTGCTCCCGACGACGACGAGGCTCAATCTGAGAACATTTGGTATCAGAGCTTGGAGTTGTTTTTCAACGTTGAACTATGTCGTTGATTCCGCAAACTGTGACGGCAAGGGAGAGCGGCGGAGTGTCGTTCCACTATCCGCAGTTGACGGCGACGAACTACACGACATGGGCGATCAAGGTAGAAGCGCTCCTGGATGCCCAGGGTCTCTGGGAGATCGTGGCTCCGGAGGTGGGCGTAGAGGTGGATGCGAGAAAAGACAAGATGGCACGGGCATGTCTTCTTCAAATGCTCCCGGAGGACATCCTCCTGCAAGTCGCAAAGAAGGTAACCGCGAAGAGTCTGTGGGACTGTTTGAAAACAAGGTTCGTTGGAGCGGACCGGGTCAAAACAGCACGTTTGCAGACCTTAAAAAGTGACTTCGATGTGCTGCGGATGGAGGATGGGGAGACGTTGGATGTTTACGCAGGGAAGATCAGCGGCATGTCGGTGAAGTTTGCGAATCTCGGAGGAACGTTGGATGACGCAGCGATGGTGAAGAAGTTTCTCAACACTGTCCCGGAGCGGTTCTATCCAGTCATCGCTGGGATTGAACAATTCTGCGACCTCGAGACGATGGCGTTCGAGGAGGCAGTAGGTCGACTAAAGACGTTCGAGGAGAGGGCACGTCTTCGAGCACCAAATGGTCAAGGCGACAGCCAGTT